>MU224951.1:11788986-11807577 GCA_018584345.1 Thuja plicata | reverse complement strand
ATGTTGACAGGATGTTGAATATTATGAGAATAGTGTTGCATAAAGAGATTAGCAATTTCATCAAAAGTTTTGATGCCAGTGGGCAATCATGAGAACCATTCCATAGCGGGTCCACCCAAACTTCATGTAAAAAGATGCATCAAATACATTTGATCATGTATAAACTTCATCGACAAGGCACCAATTTCTCTTAAATGATCCTGGGGATCAGTGGTACCTAGATACTTGTTGTATTTTGGGAGTTCTACACCTATGGGAAAAGGTGGCATAACAATGCTCCTATCAAACGGAAAAGGACATATACTTTCCATTGTGAACTATTGCGTAGGTTTGTCCTTATCTTTCATAAATTGACTAATTTGACCTTGCATGTCTTGAATTATCTTATACAATTTGGAGGTTTCAGTTTCCTCTTCTTTAGCGACAAGCGTTTCCAATTGGAAGTTCGCAGGTAATTTGACCCCTTGATTCGCTAAATCTAGAAAGTATTTTTAGTTGTCTTCCGCAAGGAAAATCTCCATCATTTTAATAAGAGCTTTATTAGACTTTGTTGTGTCTATATCATTTTGAGTTATTGGGTCATCTTCATTGCCAAGAATTTCATAAATGCTCTGAGTTTGATCTTGACCCTGGTGGTGTTCTTGACCTTGTTCATGTTGAGATTGGTCATGACCTTGTGTGTAATCTAAAGGAGACATCATGTTGTTAACGTGAGATTGTTCCATGTGCACTCCTTCAGTATGAGAGTGAGGACTCATAGCCAATGTGCTCTTTAGAGAATCAAAAGGATTGAAATGTTGGAATGGATCACTAAGGCAGCGAGGGTTGTTAATAGGATTGACCCAAACAGATGACTTCTTGTAGCCTTGTTGGCTTGAGAGAAATGGATTACGCTGATCTTGAAACAATGGATTAGAACAAAACTGAAGCACTTGCTTCAGATTCAGACTTAGGTCTGCACTGAACAGGGAAGAGGAACGTGATGATCCCTCTTGATTATCCACTTGAATAATGGGTTTAGAATGACCTTTTCCTTGATTGCAAGGTTTACCTCTACCTACTCCAGAACCACGTATAGGAAAAATATTACCACTCCTTGTTGTAACAGGCATAGATGAAGCTAATACGAGAGGAAACTTAAGATCTGACTCAGAACTCTATCTCTAAATGTATTGAAAAAAAAGAGGTAACAGGCTAGAACAGCCAAGGTGTGAGATGCACCCGGCATGAATCGTCAAAGGTATGGCTAGAATAGCTGAGTTATGACTATCATGTCGCAAGGTACAAAACACAAGAAAATAGGATGGAGACAAAGAGACAAGACAAGTTCAAGTATGAATCAGTTAGTTTGCAACTCGAAACAACTAGTTTCAATCTGCAGACAATGAGGGAACGAGCAATCAAAATCCAGACAAGAGGTAGATACGGCAGATAAACAAATTTAGTTTTCAAGATAAAAACCAGATTTTGAGACATAGTGAGAACTGTTCTCTAACAAGATTTCTAGGCTTAGGATAGTTTTAAGATGTACAAATCAGCAATCTTTATTTCAAGGTGACAAGCACTCGTTTAAGAACATGAAGTTTCAATCAATTAGTGACTCAAACAGTAGTCGTAAACAATTCCACCAAGGACAAAGAAACTTGGTAGAAACATGGGAGTCTTTGTTTGATAATAGTACGGATAGTTTAAGACTCTAAAATAGACACTCAGTTATCCCTACAAAGAAAATTGGTTGAGAAGACAAAATATGTGCCCCGCTGTCTTATGCGTATGTGTGCACCTCACACAGCAATGTCACCCTCGAAAGAATGCCCGTGTTTTTGGTGTTTCCAAGGACTAAGTATATATGTTCAAAGGTTACCCTTAAATAGGGGCCAGCATCATATACCACTTCAAACATCCAGGTGCATACCTATGTCGAGAATCTAGGGGAGAGATTCTTCCCTCTCCCTATGCACAGATTATGTCTCCTTTCGGAGGTGAACCAGGTAGGCACCTAACTAAGAGAGTGTTTAATAGGCTTCCATTCACAATAACCTCCAGTGCCTCTGATATAGAGCTGGCGCCTCGCAGCCACACCAACACTTGTAATTCAGACACCCTTGCAAGCAAGGTTGGGAGCGGCGCCGCTCAATATGACAAACAAGGCTTTCTCATGATGATAGTCAAAATCAATGAGAAAGAAGTTACTATGGCTTTGGAGTCTTTAGAATACAACAAAGCAAAATTTATTAGAGTGAGGTGGAATCACTGGAAAAATGTGTGTACTCACTTAGGTCATTCCCAGAGGTTCAACTTTTGGTAGGCCCTCTAAAGGTGACTCAACTTGGTACGGATTCAAGGGTTTGATTTTCTGATTCTCTCAATGAGAGAAGAGCATACTTCTCTACCTTTGCACCTCACCCAAACACATCAAGCATATTCATCACCGAGATAGTTTCACTCCACCAAGTCCACAAGTCTTTGTGTTTCTGATTCTCTCAAAGAGAGAAGTGCATAATCCCCTAACAAGTAGAAGTGCTAAAGATTCACTATCTTGCTTTGCTTCCCCAAGTATCCGTCATGCTAGCAACATCTAGGTCTCGGTTTCATCCATGGTCATCACTTCCATGTAATGAAGAGCCTATTACCCTACTTTTCTATCAGTATCCTTATGAAATTTTAACAAAGCCCTATTTAGACTATGTGAATGAAAAATAGTAAACAAACATGACACTTTAATTATGCCTTTGACTATCATCCTGCAAGTAAACCATTAGAAAGTTTTGATGTTTGGCAAGTGAACCTGCAAACCACTATTATGCTAGAGCAAAAAACTAGAAACAGAAAAATCAGAGCAGAAATAGATGTCAGAACAGAGAAACAGCAGGTTAAAAATTCTGAATTTTAAATGTCTGTTTGTCAAAGTTTGCGCAAGAAAGTGCTTCGACGCGCGCAAGAAAGTACTTCAACACACGCGAGCTTTCTATTTTCTCATGCGAGAGAGTGCTACTGGGAGAAAAAAATCATGTGGCTTGACACAAAAATTTGCACGAGACTCTGTACCAGTGCAGTATGGACGTACGGTAGAGCTCAAAAAACACAGTCAAGAAGTTTGAAAATGAGGCCATAAATCATTTTTCTGCCCCATGGTGGGTGCCAAAATGTGTGTGCTTGAATGTGACCTCTAAATCATGCACAAACATAGCATATTCTTTACTCAATTGTTAAATTTACAAAGATAAACATGAATTGTCTATACTGCAAATTCAATTGATATGACTTGTTGCCTCCTAATTAGTTGTGGATGTCGATTTTACCCTTAGAACGAGAGCCAACAACCTGACCATTGCTAACATGGAGGATTTCTAGAATATGAGAAAAGATGAAATTGCCATTTATTCTATGAATGAGATTGCAACTAGTCTAGGAATGAATTACAACTAGTCTATGGAATCAAATTGCATTTAATCTATGAAATCCAAATGCTCCTAATCTAGAATTCAAATGCTTTTAATCTAGAAAGGAAATTGAATTTAAACTAGAAAGGAATTGCCATTAATCTAGAAAGATTGTAAGAATCAAATTGAAATGTTAGACATATAAATGAATCATAAATGAAAGCAATATATCTTCAATTCCAATTGAAAATTAACCTAATTATGCAAATTTAAGCTTAAAAGCATGAAAAAAACTAAATGCAAAATTGACTATAGATTTGATGCTCTCCAAAATCATCCTCCCAAATGAACAAAATGAGGTCCAATTTATAGAAAACCATGGAAAGAGAGTGAAGAGTTTCTTGAAAAGAAACAGTTGTCTCTTCATTCTCTTTTGAGACAAAAATGCAAAGATTATTTAAATAAAAGAGTGAATTATTGCCACATGAGTGTCCTTTCACATGGAATTATGGAATTCCTTTTTGAGGACAATTCACCTAATAATTAAATAACCTTTCAATTCCTTTTATGTATATTACCTAAAGGGGGTGGAATTGATTTAATTAAAAGACCTTAGGACTTTTAGAATTAAATCAATTAATCCTAGGGATTTTTAGCTAATAAACCCTAAGAATTTAGGAATTATATATAATGTCAGATTTATGCAAATTTGGGTTTTTTGCATTTGAACTCAGTCAATTAGGAGAAGAATTTGCCTAGTACAATAGGAATTCGAAGATGAGAAAATGCACCAAAATTGATTGGATTATTAGGTGCCAATTTTGGGGTGTTACACCGGGCTCTAACCAAGCCAAGGATCTAGCCGAGGGAAGTCAACTCTACCTGGGAGGATGGTTTGACATTGCTAAGGCATTGGAGAACACCACCACATCCATGACCTTGATGGAGGTTTTTTTGAATTTTCCCAAGGAGAAGAAGTCCCTTCTGAAGCTCTTGGTAAATCCAAAAGTCATCAGTCGTCCACTGAAGACTGTCACATTTGACAATGCCAACTCGGTCATCTTCCGGGGAAACATAGAGTATCCTCCCTTCCTACTAGGCTTGAACATTCAAGGGAAGAACCTATACAACTTCCTGGTGGATTCTGGTGCTTCAAGCAACGTCATGCCCTTATCCATATGCTAGAAGCTTGGAGTCACTCCCACTCCATCCAAAGGTGCAGTAGTCCAACTAGATAAAACTGGTGTGAAAATGGTGGGTGAGCTGAAAAATGTCCAGATTCAGCTCATCCAAGACCCCTAGATATCAAGCACAATAGAAATCCAAGTGGTGGACATCCCTGAAACCTATGGGATGTTATTAAGTCAAAATTGGTCTAAGGCCCTTATTGGGTATTTCTCCACGGACTTCTCCCACTTGTGGCTCCCGTGAAAGGGGAAATCAAACCAAATCCAGGTGGAGAGTTAATCAAGAATGAAGCAGGCCCTCATCAAAGTTGGGAGGGTAAATGAAGTCCTTTACTATGAATCTTCCCCCAAGGTGTACCAACCACTGGAGATCCTAACATTGGATTTTACTCCTGGGGAAGATCCCATAGTCTTTCAAATAATTTAGGACCTAGATGAGAAATTGAAGGGTGAGGTAGACTCACAAGGTAACATAGCAACTCTAGCCACTCTCTTGTCTGACACTTGGTGCTGGGTACATTACCAGAAACACTCTAAACTAAAGTTTGAGCCTTGTATTTTCGTTGCTACACACCACATCAACAACCTCCAAGAGAAAGAACATAAAGCTAGTTCACCTTGACCAAGAAATCCATCTAGCGGTATGCCTAAGGTTTTTCTTGTCCATGAATCCAAACCAGAGGCTTCTCTGGAAAAAAACCTCACCCATGCACCATCAGAACCAGAGGAATCACCTCCCAACCCTCCCAAAATCAATCCAAATGCCACTTCACCTTCCCAACCCTAGAGAACAAACAACGACTTGTGGATCCTGAAATTTGACAGATCCTGGTCTAAACAAGGTTGCAGAGCAGGAGTAGAACTAATCAGCCTGTGGGGGAAATCCTTCCTTGCGTCCTATAGGTTGTATTTTAACTGCACCAATAATTTCATGGAGTACAAGGCCTTGGTCCTTAGACTCTTGTTCACATTGAGAAAAGGGATCACCCACCTCCAGGTAATGGGTGATTTAGAGTTCATTGTAAAATAGGTTCAGAGCCAATACACGTGTAATGACAAAAGGTTGGCCGCATACCATAACCAAGCATGGAGCCTAATTGAAGACTTTGATGATTTTTTCATCGATATTATTCCATAGAAACATAACTATGTTCTGGATACCCTTGTCGTGTCTGCCAGCACCCTCGAGTTGATGGCCAGCTCCTGGCTCTGAAGTTTTCTGTTGAGATGGTCCCCACCCTGTACATCCTTGATAATATCACCCACTTTCAATTTTTTGAGGATGAGCAACATATTTTTTCCTTCATGGCCAATATTGGCATCTTCAAGGATCAGATAGTGGAAGAAATGGACCATGACGATACTGGGCAGGGTGAAAAAGATGACGAGATCATTGACCTACCCACCAACACCATCCCTAAGGGGATGGTAGCTCTAGAACACATCTTTGATTTGGACCCTTGGGGCCGAGATAAGATATCATCCTCCTTTGAGGGAGGAAAATTCAAGAAAGTCAACATTGGCAAGGCTAATGAAGAAAAATTTGTACACATTGGTACCTCCTGCTCCCCGAAGGAGAAGGAGAAGATTCTTGTGGCTCTCCGAGAATACATTGATGTTATTTCCTGGGGGTATGAGGATCTAAAGACCTATGACACATCATTCATGACTCATACCATCCCACTAAAACTAGAGGCAAAACCCTTTGAGCAAAGGCAAAGGTCAGTAAACCCATTGATCGAACCTCTAATCCATCAGGAGGTCTAGAAACTACTATCAGCTCGAATTATCTTTCCTATCTGGCACACAACCTGGGTTGCCAACCTCATTCCTATGTGAAAGAAGAATGGTGAGATCCACTTGTGTGTGGAGTTTTCATAATTTAAATAAGGCATCCAAGAAGGAAAATCACCCTCTTCCCTCATTAGATGAGGTGCTATAAATTGTTAACGGTTCTCAAATGATGTCTTTCCTGGATGGGTACTCCAAATATAACCAAGTTATGGTTAAATTCAAGGATAGAGATAAAATGGTGTTCACCACCAAGTGGAAAACATTTGCATATCGGAGAATGTCCTTTGGCCTCATTAACGTGGGGGCCACATTTCAAAAGGCTATGGATATTGTGTTCGATGGCTTGGTCAACAAATGCATAATCATCTATATGGATGACTTAACAATCTTTTCCTGTGATAGGTGTGATCATTCTGCACACCTCGTCCAAATTTGTAAGAGATGTCGCCAGTATGGTATCTCCCTCAACCCCAAGAAATGCATATTCAGGGTCACTAAAGGGAAGTTTCTCAGGAATATATTCTCTAAGAAAGGGATATCCATTGACCCTGGGAGAGTTGAAGCACTGTTGAATCTGCAAATGCTCGACAGAAAAAATGAAATGAGATCTTTCTTTGGAAAATAAAATTTGTCTGGCGGTTCATTACTAGATTTGTCGAGATAGTTAAACCACTCAATGACATGATGAATAAATATACCAAGATTGAGTGGAGCCCTAAAGCAAAGCGAGCATTTTCCCAAATCAAACAAACCATAGTGGAGGCACTAGTCCTAGCAAGTCTAGACTATTCCCTCCCATTCCACATCTACTACTTTGCTTCACCGCATTCTATAGCTGCAGTCCTAACCCAGAAGGTTAAAGAAGAACAAAAACCCATTGCTTTCATGAGCTCTCCCTTCAAAAATTCCAAAGTTTGATATTCACCTTTGGAAAAGAAGGCTTTTTCTCTAGTCCAGGCCATGAAGAAATTTCGGCACTATATTCTCTGGAGTAAGGTGCATGCTATTATTCCAGACCAGGCTATTAAATCTTTAGTGCTGCAGAGTGAACTTGGTGAATGTTGGGGGAAATGGATGGCCATCCCCCAAGATTATCATCTAGAAATACAACCAATGAAGATAGTCTGAGGCCAGTGACTATGTAGAGCGATGGCGGAAGTAACTCCAAGCATTGAATGCCAAACTTATACGGTGGATTCCATCACTCAAGATTCATGGTATACCAACCTGGTATAACTATTGCTCAATAATAGATGCCCGAAGGGGCTTCCCCCAAACAAGCATCTCATCCTACTACTAAAAAGCGCACATTTCATGATAAAAAAAGGAATGCTTTTTTGTAGGAATTTCAAAGGGATTTACCTCTGGTGCATAGATAGAGACCAAGCTGCCAAAATGATAGAAGAATTCCATGGGTAGTTTGAAACTGAGCATGGCTCAGCTGATGCCACTTCCCACCAAATTCTCTGGGCTGGATACTATTGGCCCTTCATCTTTAAAGATGTCTACACTCATGTGAGGAAGTGCCACACTTGTCAAAACATGGCCCATTGTGAGTGAAACCTGCTCATGCCTTTGTAGCCAGTCTTTGAAGTTTGACCCTTCGCACAATGTGCATTCAATTTTATCGGGGAAATAAAACCCAACTTGTCTACTAACCACCGGTATATCCTGACTCTGACCGATTACTACATGCAGTGGTTTGAAGCAATTCCATGCAAGAACAACATGGTGGATGTAGTCATCAAATTCTTGGAAGAAAACATAGTCACCAGATTCAAAATTCCCTTCGCTATAGTGTGTGACAACGGTCCAGCATTTTCTTCGGCGTAGTTACTAGAATGGACCTATGAGAGGAAGATCACCTTGAATTTCTCCAGCAACTACTACCCCTAGGGTAATGGTGTGGCTGAGTCTACCAATAAAAATCTGCTAGAGGTGATCAAACATTTGTTAGAACAGAACCCCCAGGACTGGCACCAAAATCTTAGGTTTGCTCTTCGAGTAGACCGTATCAGAATCAAGGAAGCCCTGGGGACTTCCCCATTTCATCTGGTTTATGGCCAGAATCTAGTGTTCCCTATCAACTCACAAATCCAGGTTTCATAGTTTATGTAGGAATTTAACAACTGGGACAACAATGTGGACGTTTGGCTCTTAAACCTGGTAAGGATGGAGAATAAAAGAGATGTGACACTGGAACATTTTGTGCGTCACCAAGCAATCGTCAAATGATGGTTTGACCAGAGATCCCAATACAAATCCTTTCAGGTCTTGGACCTGGTCCTTCTGTGGGACAAGGCCTGGGAGAAGAAAGGGAAGCACACCAAGTTTCAAAGGCTCTAGCTCAGACCATATCTGATTTCTGAGATCTGCGGGGTAAATACTTATCACCTTAGTACCATGACCGGAGAAGCCAACCCATTTCTTGTCAATGGATAGTTCCTCAAGCACTACTTCGAATGAGATAGGGGGTAAGCTTGCCTGAAGTTTTTTTATGTGTAAAGGTTTTCCCACTTGTAAATATCCTTTCTCGATGCTCCTTGGGAGTGCCTTATCCTTGTAAATAGTTGTTGGCAGTCTTCGAGGATTGCCTTCTTTATTTTTTCTTTTGTCTTTGCTTTCTTTTTCTTTGCGTGTCTTCTTTTTGGGTTCCCAGCATGTTGTCTTCTTCTTGTAGAGAGGTATGCTTCACATGACATCTAGTCCCTGAAATGGTACCTTGTACATTTTGGTTAGTCTGGAATCTATTGTTAGCATAGTGGAATTTATCCACACTCTAGATTTATTTTGTACGTGTGGTAAAAGGTTATGGTTAATCTTCATCAGATTCATATCTTGAAAGTCTTGACATCGAGTAAGAAAAAATCTAAGAAGCAAGTAATCGCATGGTCCCTGAGAGAAGATCGATTGCACTGGTTGTTGGCCGAGTCTGAAAAAATCATAAAAATATCCTGGGTCTGGAATTTCTCTCCTATTCAGAAAATTAAAACAGATGGCAAGGTGAAAGGAGTACCGCTGTAAAAACTAGCTAAGCTTAAGGTCAATGGTGAAAGAAGTACCGCCTTCCCCATCTTCAAAAGAAAAGAAAGGAAAACTAAAGAATAGAGAACTCTGGTATCTGGGGGATCATGCAAGATATAGTGATTTTGGTTCAATATATTCAATTCCCTCTCTCTGCTTCTCCCAAAAATCATCGGCTTGATTTTCTTCCAAAGCACGCACCTGACGACTAACAAAAGACCGAAGGATCGAATCAATGATGAGTCAGATTTTCTCAGATACCTCACACCTTGCAATCAAAATACTCTAGGTAAAGGTAAGTTTTGGTTTTTCTAACTAGAGATTCTATAGTTCTTAAATGCGCTAAGGAATTTGTCCCAGCAAGTCATCATTTGTTATGCCCTGCATACCCATCCCTACATTTTGTTGGCAAAATGTTGGGTTCCCCTTTTTTCTTTTTCCTTGTCTCCTTTCCTTTTGTTTTCTTTCGGCCTTTGCTTCCACGGGGTCGTTGTTTTCTTTTCTTCTTGGTTTCTCTTCCTCTAGGACCCGGTCCTAGAGTGTTTCTGTCTTCTTTGTGCTGGTCAGATTCTGGACTCCGGGATTCTCTGTCACCACTTCCTCTTTTCTTAGAGGGTGTGGTTGCATAGGATCCCCGAGCTCGGAGTCTGGAGGTTTTCATTTCTTGGGATTTGTGGAAATAAGTGGTATGTTTTTACCCTAGGGGTATAAATAGAGTTTCACCACTCATTATTACATTCACCAGGAACAAATTACCCCAGAGCAATTCAAAGCAATTAGAGAGATTTCAATAGCAACTAAGTGCAATTTTTTCCCAAATCTTAAACAGTGCCTAATAGTGATGGGAAATTGTGTGTTCATGGTGATTCAAAGCAATTCATTTTTAGAGCACCTCCCATGCTTGTCCTCCCACATCCCTCATTTCTAAGGTAAGCCCTTCTGGTTCCTCCTCTTTTCTTTCTGGTTTCATTTTGGGTTTCTCTCCTTTTTTTCTCTATTTTTTGTTTCATTCTTCATCGTCGCCTCCCATTGGTGGGATGGCTCTTCTAGAGGGTTGTCTACCCTCTATGAATTTGTAAACAATGTAATGCTTGTACATCTCCTGTAAGTTTTGTAAATTGTCACTAGTTTGTAAGTAGCTATAAGTAAGTTTGTATCTGGGTTGGTCTGTAAGTTGTTCTTCGGCCTTCTGTGAATAAGTGTTTGTAGTCTGTGTTTTCATGTAAATTATGTAAATTTCTGTATATTCCCCTCATCTAGTGGTGAGCTCACCATTCCCCTCTATGTGTGACCAAATTTCAAGCTCGCCCACCTGGTGCTTGCAAATTCAAACTTAGCACCTTGCCTAGTCGAGTTTGCAGACTTTCTCTCTCCTCTATCATCTCTACTTTAATGAGAGTTTATTTCCCCATGTGCAAGTATTCAAAATTGACCCAAGTGGCATTCATTCCCTTGTGTGTCAAGATAGTTGTCACCTTTAATTCCATTACTCCCTTTTATTGCATGACCACGTGACACCCCATAGAAGCCTAGTATAGATAATTCTCGGTTATGTCAATAACGGTCAGTTTTCCAGACTCCAGGTTCCATGTTCTCCTTTGACATTCACTTCATTCACCACATGAGCCTAAATCCCCAGAACCCCCAGGCATTGATCGAATTCCAAACAAGTCATTTCCTTTAATATATTTTTGGGGTTTGATGCAAACTAACACCTTTTCAGGAACAAATGTGAGGCGGTAATGAAATCTCCAAAACCCAAAATTCTATTTTGTTTTATCTATATTGACGGTTGTCTGGTATTGTAGGTTGCCAATAAATTCATAGATCCATCATTTTTTAAGCATCTTCTCCTCCTAGGAGCCCGAAACTCCCAACCACTTCAACCAGGGCAGCCGCCAGGACCAAGGCCCAGAAGGCCTTAGAAAAGCTTCCACTAACCACAAAATATCTGAAGGAAGGAACTATTCTAGGATCTAAGATAGATTCCAAGTTACAGATGATCACCGACACAAGTGTCAGAGCATGGCCTGAATCACAGGCCTTAATAAAAATGATGTTTATTCAGTGCAAGGCCGGAGATTAGATGGCACTAAATGTGGCATCCTCCAGAATCCTCAAGGCCACCTGCTTCTCCTGCTTAGTACAAGCTCTGGAGCTTATTCTTACATTGGTGGAACACTACAACACAGTCGTCTGGGTTTTCATGCTTATCGCTCCTCTTCCCTTGGGCTACCCAACACCCTTATTGTCTCTAGACGCTGCAACATTCACTTCGGGGCTAGGGATCCCCCAGTTCTCCAATTCTACTATTATCACCGGGGCCTTGGCATTACACAAGTTCTAAAAGGTTCCACAGATGCACCTGCAATACCTCAACACCAACTGGCTCAAGACCCCAAGGAAACATTATAGAAAGATGAAGTTGGAGATCCCCCGCACAGAATTTAAGGAAAGCATACAAATGGGGATCATCTTCTTGTGCAAGGTCTTCTGAGAATCTCATGCCCGGGAATTTTCAGCATGGATGTATTAATTTATATTCAACATCACCTCCACCAAATAGACTTTTGATTGGGAAATTATTATTGCCATTCATGTGGACTCCCAGCTTGTCAAGGTCACCCAAACCTTGAAGTTCTACATGACTTCATATGTTCTGTAGGTACTAGCACAACAATAACCCATAACCTGGGGTTTACTCACTGTCGGCGTCCTCAAGACCTGCCTAGGCCAGAATGCTCCATGGGACCATTTCCCACAAATTTAATGGGAGGCCAGTTTTCCCAGTTTTTGCAGAGTAAACGACGCCTTCGTTTACTATAACATTATTACACCCACTCAGGATGTTGGTTACCGACTTTCAAAGGAGGCAATGACTCTAGTTGGTTCTTATGGCAATTACTTCATCCAATTTCAATAACATTCTTACATTCAGGTGACCGGATTCCCAAAAAACCTAACCTATTGCCCAAGCATTGTGCGGATAGGATTATTCTTTTGGAATATTGCAGGAAGATCTTGGAGCTCCACACTCTTTTCGACCTCAAGAAGGTCACCAACATTCCTTTCCCAATCACCTCCAGGAACTGCACTTGCATCCTTGCAGTGGAGAAAGAAGCTGATAAGGAATTATAATGTCTAGGGTGTTGGGACTCAAAAAATGCAACAAGGGTTTTTGAGTACCTTGTTAGTGGTTTGCATTTTGACCCCCTCTAAGTGCTTTTTAAGCCTATTTTTCCAAATGCAATTCTAAATTATTTCATGCATATCAGGTGTTCATCACTCTTTTTTAGGCATAAGAAGACATCCCAGATCGTCAGATTCAAGTTTTGAGTCATTTAGTGATGTCTTGTTTTGAGCACTTGTCCATTTTGCATTTATTGCCTAAGTGTCAATTTGTTGTAACGGGCCCAGTTTGCATTTGAATAACTTGCATCTAATTGAGTTTCATGGGTCACCATTTTGGGAATGTTGAGAATGTATATCAAAAATCCTATATTTCAAATCCCAAGTTATTTTGAGTCTGTTTGATAGGTTTTCTAATCCCTCAAAGTTGGTATTCTAGAAATGTCGCATTTCTTTGTCCTACCCAGAATTCTAAGTAGCCCTGTTTGACCAATTGTAAGTTTTTACCTTGTGACCTAATTGAAAATTTTCCTTTTGTACTATATTATAGAGGTCAAATACTTCTTGATTCTCCATCTTTAGGTCACAAAAATTCCATCTAGTCACTTTCCTAAGTCGTTTCCAAATCAAATTTCTACTTGTTTCACTGTTTCAGATCTAGAATGTTTTTAGCAAGTTGTCTTTGGTATTTAATGATAATTTGCCTTTTGATCTTCTAAGAAGGCTAGTGATGGATTCATTTTCATTATGTGATAGTGAATCATTATCCAAGATTCCAGATCTTGGGGGTTTCAGTTGGTAAGTTTTCAAAGCTTGTTTCTAAGGTGATTTGTGCAGATTGAGAGTGCGAACAAAATCAATATTTCAGAAGGCTATATTTGATCAGTGATATTTTTTGGCTCAAATATTCTAGTGCAATTTCCTCTAGCACGTGTTCTCACGTGTTGGGATTTAACCTAATTTTTTGATGGTACATTCCTGTGAAGTCATTTAGTCAGTTTTCAAAGCTCATTCAGGAAGCTACTTACCAATAATGAAGCCAATTTGCGAAACAGTGAAAGTTGTTTTTAAAACCTCACTAGTGTGTTACTTTGTGGATCGATTGTGAGATAGTTTATACAGGCAAAGTGAAAGCATTTCTAGAGCCGGTGAACTATTTGAAAGCACTTTAAAATCAATGCATTTTAATGACAGGAGTACAAGAGTATTGTCAAAGTTCAAAATACGCAATGTAGAACAAATGAATGACAGCGCATTGTATGGTTTATGAAATAAATAAACATTGAAGATGGCTTTTAAGATTTTCTAATTAATAGTGCATTCTAGAACTAAAAGTGAATATCAATCACGTTTTTGAGGCTGCAGGCAGATTTTAAGAAGGTTTACGGGTTGAAAATGGTCATTTCTTCATCTATGTTCTTTCCCAATGCATTTCTCATGCCCTGGGAGTATTTCTGACATGGTTTGGACCATTTTTGAAGTGGCAGCAGGCTAAAAAATGACCCAGCAACAACAAAAATGTCTGCACAGTCATTTATGTTTTGATTAAAGTTCTTTAAAAAATGAGAGGTCTGCTCAGGGTGCAAATGAAAATATGGAAGAGGATTCAGCGCCATAATAGATTGAAGAAGGTCAGCATCATTTAAAGCAACAAACCAAATGCAATGAGCAGAGAGACTTCCAGTGTAGCACATGGAGGAGAGATTTTTTTTAAAACATTTAGTTAAAAATTGCAAAATGTGAATCCACAGGAAGGGGCGCCTAGCCCTATGGAAGGGATTGGTGGTTTTAAAAGGCAAGAAAACAATACCATGGATGAGAAACATATGCTGGAAGCTTTCAAAAGTTTAAAAAATGCACAAAGAGTTATCCCACATGCATGAAATTTTGGGTATTTTTAATTTTTATATACCAAAGCACTCACTTTATGATTTGAAGAAAGAACCAAGAGGCCACTTAGTGGGCCTCTTGGCTGGATAATTAAGTGCGCGGTAGGCCCCATTATTTTGGAGTAAAAATGCATAAAGGCTAGTCTCCAAATCTAACCATAGTTGGCGAATTGATCCAGAGACTTAGAGACTACACTATCCAGGTTAAACGCAGTCAAGGCATGGTCAAGGTGCAGTCAAGTTAAGCTCATTCAGAGACTTAGAGACTAAAGGTAGTCTCCAAGTCTCCCAACAAACCCATGGTTAGAAAATTCATTCAGAGAATTAGGGACTAAAGTAGTCTCCAAGTCTCCAGATCGAATCATGGTTAAGGAAAATATTTCAAAGACTTAGAGACTAAAGCAGTATCCAAGTCTCCAGATCTAATCAGTGTTAACAAAATCATTCAGAGACTTGGAGACTAAAGTAGTCTCCAAGTCTCCAGATTGAACTCAAGGTTAAGAAGGTCTTTCAAAGACTTAGAGACATTGAGAAAATGATAACCATGGTTAGAGTGTGGTTAAGAGGTGGTCGAGTTAAGCCTATTCAGAGACTTAGAGACTAAGGCTTGTCTCCAAGTTTCTAGATCTAATCATGGTTAGTGAAATCTTTCAGAGACTTAGAGATACACTATGTAGAGGTAACTATGGTCAAAGCATGTTCAAGGCATGGTTAAGTCTAATTCTATTCAGAGACTTAGAGAGTAAGGCTTGTCTCCAAGTCTCTAGATCTAACCATGGTCAAGGAAATCTCTTAGAGACTTAGAGACTAAGTAGTCTCCAAGTCTCTAATAGGAACCAGGGTTAAAGGAGGAGTTCCAAGGCCAGTTTAGAGCAGCAAATCAACATGTGACAAGTGTAAAAATCTAGTGCATTCTGGGGAAATAAGGATTAATTTTCAATTTAAAATAAATTAATCTCAAAAGGCAAAGGGTTAAAAGGTGTGCAAGTTGAAATATATCTAATGGTTTACTTAGTGGCTTAAAAGGAACATGCTCAACATCTAACCTATAAGCCATTACGTTTGATTCACACTTGGCAGAATGAGATGAAATCTAGGCTAAAAAATGCAAATATTAAAATGTCATTTCAATTTAATAGTTTAACTATTGAAATAAATTCAAATATTTCAAACTGTTGAAATATGCACGGGAGAGTTTAATTTAATGGTTGAGGGGGCAGATTTTGTCTAAAATATCAAGTATCATATATCACTGGAAAGGTCTCAAAATGAGGATTTTGATTTTACAGACCATTTGAGTCTAGATCATATTAGATTTTTACAGTTGTAGATTGAAGTGGTTGCAGATATTTTTGGGGACAGACAGGTGTCGGTGACTAAATTTATTTTTCCCATTCTCCTATATCTGGATTTTTCTCCATTGTAACAAGGATGGTGAAATTAATTCTGAAACTAAGCTTTCTAATTCTAGGGTCATATTTTCTGAGTTTTTTTTTCATTCTGGATGTATTGAAGCATAAATATCTTAATAAAACATAGTGCAGTTCCTGTTCTATATTATTATTGTCTCTTTATATTTTTTTGATGCCCTTGTATGTTTAGTTTGTAAAGCATTCTGAATATTATGGTTACAAGGTAACTGTGGAATTACTTGTGAGTTTCTTTCAAGGAAGGAGTCAGTCTTATGAGTGATTTCAGAGGGATACGCATTCGTATGAGGATTTGATACAGTAGTATGGGGATGATTAGATAGTCTGTAAGGCATTCTATCTGACCTGCATATAGATTGTAAGGCATTCTATTTGTGTTTCCATTAAGTAATTTTTGTTGATGTACGTTTGTATGACTCTGTTGCCCACTAGATAAGACACTGGTCTTTGCTAGTTTTGTAGTCCTTACCATCAATCATTTTCCACTTTCTATTTATGAACATGAATGTTTAGAATCTGTATTGAATAGTACAGACATTGTTGGTGATTCACTGAAGAATTGAATCTAATAGGTTAGCATGCCTGAGTTTTAAACTTGAAGAGAAGAAGGATGAATATCCTTGTCACATTTGCCATTTTTCTGCAATGATTGTTTAATTTTTTTAATATCATGGATTGGCTTTCTAAGCTTTGCATCGATTGCAGCAAAAGACATTAGTAGATTATTGCAAGAACCCCTAATCCATTGTAGGATTTCATTGTGAAGCAATGAGTCTGAAGAGGTACACCCACCCGAGTCTGTGGAGCTCAAAGTAGGAGGATCAAATCCTCATTAATTAATGTTTTTACTTGCTGGAATCAGAAGTTGGGAGTCATAGGGTCAAGCATTGACGCTTATATAGGTTTCGCAAGAAAAAGCGCTAACATGGGGCTAGCATAATTTTACTTGGCACAGAAGAACTTTGATCCACTGGATAAGATAGCTTTGGAATTGCCCTGGGTATCAAACCCCCATGAGCCTCACATGGAGGATTTTTGGTTAGACTGCCAGGATGATTTTGAAGTCCAAAATCAACACTTTTTTTGAATGACACAAGGTATGATGAAGCATCTCCAGCTTCAGACCTTTCCAAAGGACTTTTCAAATACCATGTCCATGGAAGACCCAGAGTACAAGGCTTAGGGAGTGGACAAGATGGCTCTCCCTCTGGTGGATTGGAACACCTCGGAAAGCCCAGCAATTGAGGACATCACCCATGATGTGATTGAACGTAGTCATCTGTATTTTTTGAAGGTATGTCCAAAGAGCACTCGTAGACTTGGCCCATTTCTGCAGGGATCTTCTTTCAGATCCAAAACCTCTGGGCAAGGCAGGGACAAAGGAAAAATAAAATTTGATACCCTGGCCCAGGTTCCATCTACAGTTTCAGCTCTCATTATGGAACAGGTGCACCTTCAACTGGCAGTGTCCCATCAGATGAAGGAAGTGCTAAGCACCCGGCTTGGCCTCCCAATTACTCTGGGAGAACCTGCCCTCCCTTCTAGATCCCCTTCACTTGTATAACTTTTGGTCCAGGCAGCAGGGACGAAAGTGGATGATGAAATTGCGGCCATTTTGGATGTCAAACCCCCACTAGTGACGAGGAGAAAGAAGAAAAGAACAAATATCCCTCTACCAAGGGCAGAAATAGATCTTGGGATGCCAAACATCCCCAGGTGGAGGTTATCCCAGACTCCCCTAAACCAGAGAATCCCCCAAAGACCTCCCCTCCACACGATGATTTTGATGACATCTTTGCGACTAATGAACTTGTAAATTTACAGGGAGATATAGGAAAAGCGGTGGACGAGATCACCATGCAAGTAGTGGAAATAATCCCATATGAAGGGGAGATACCAGAGAAGGAATTTGTCGTGGAACAAGAGGTCTAGGAAGAAAAAGAAAAAGAGAAAGAATAGGTAGACATCCCTAATGTTCAAGAGATACCAGTCCCAGGGACTGAGATAGGAGAAAATAGGCAAGTGTGAGATGAGCATCTAGCTTTGGCTGAGGGAACCGGACCTTCAGGAGTAACCGTAACCTTAGATGCCATACTCCAAATGCCTCTGACCACTCAGGGTAGTCCTTCACCCCATGTGGTAACATTTAGCAAGGTGATCCCTATAATACTACAGTCGGATCCAGTTTGGACACCTTTCCACCTCCATAGGATAGGCCAACAGAGGAGAATGTCTCAGCAAATGATGCCAAAGACCAGCAGCAACACCATTAGAATGAGGGGGAGAACCCTAGAAATATAGATGTTGATTCCACCACTACTGCTAAAGATGGGGACACTAAGGCAATGGATATTGCTACCACTAAGGTGGATGGTACAGGTGATCCTCAGAACCAAGAGGAAGAGTCTAAATAGACTATAAATGTTGGTGATGAACAGCAGAACCCCAGAGAAGACAGAAAAAATTAGGCCCTTGTGAGGAACCTCCTTACAGCAATAGGGTGAGAATGCACGAATTCACAGAATATAGAGCAATAGCAGAATGCAAAATGAATCTATTGATCGCGGGCCACTTCGAGGGGGTAACCTCCTTTGAGCAAGCTCAATACAATAAATTCGTCGGTATCCTGCAAAGGCCTCAATCTACTCTTATATACTAAGTACGATCTAGAAAATTAATACTACCTATGCATGTGGGATAATAAAATATACTCACGGGACGACTTACAAAGCATATGCGTCCAACAACACTACAC
>MU224951.1:11765529-11784238 GCA_018584345.1 Thuja plicata | reverse complement strand
TGTGAGGAACCTCCTTACAGCAATAGGGTGAGAATGCACGAATTCACAGAATATAGAGCAATAGCAGAATGCAAAATGAATCTATTGATCGCGGGCCACTTCGAGGGGGTAACCTCCTTTGAGCAAGCTCAATACAATAAATTCGTCGGTATCCCGCAAAGGCCTCAATCTACTCTTATATACTAAGTACGATCTAGAAAAGTAATACTACCTATGCATGTGGGATAATAAAATATACTCACGGGACGACTTACAAAGCATATGCATCCAACAACACTACACTAACCAAATAAACAGAAGGAACACACAGGTTCCTAACAGCCCTAGCAGCAAGACCACCCCCACCCCCACAATGGTTTGTGGAGTCAAAGAAGAGAAAGGCCCTGGCGATGGTGAAATTCCATCTCTCCATAGCTAAGATGATAGCCCAGATTCAAGGCATCCCCAAGCCGAAGAAGTCTCAAACCCTCCATTCCATTCAAACTGGTCCGAGTGGAGATACAGTTGCGGTCATTGCTACACCTCCCCCAAACAAAGAGGAAGTAGTGGTAAGTGCTACAGAATATACAATTATAGAGGTAGCTCTGGGGAAGAGGGATAAGCAGGGTAAATTGGACCTGTTAAAAGAGGCTAGCTGGGAAATTGAGGCCCGACATGATAAACAAGCCCAAAAGCTGAAAGAGGAAAAGGAAAAGACTGCAAATCTCCTCAAGCTTCTAATAGAGCTAGCGCAACCATTAACTACAATTCCTCTAGAAGCTTCTACATCTGAAACACTGCTCCCATAGGGTGACATTGACGTGCTGAGGAACATGAAGAAGAAAGCGCAGGCAGTGGATGACTGGGTAGCCAAGTAGGTAGGAAATATCTGGTGTTTCTTAACAACAACACTCTCGGACCTACATATGGCTGGAAACATCTTGCACCAGGTCAAAGGTGCCATTTCTCTATGGGAGGGAGAAATCGAATAGTATGAAACATGGATGAGCGAGTTAGGAGAACTCACAAATCTTGGGGAGGAACCCATCACGGAGATGGGTATTTTGGGGGAATACTCTTTTGATTTTATCTAGGTCCAACACTCTAGACTTGATCTCAAATTGGAGATTAGCAAGCAACTGGTAGTAGCCCTGAAAGACAAGGTCCCAGAAGTAGAATATTCTTTGAATTTGTATAAGGATTTTGTCACAAGGGTTTTGGGAGTCGACCCCTTCTGTATAGATATGTGTACTCCAGTGGACTATGTTGTGGGGAAGTTTGATGAATTAATGGAGTCATGGTACCGGTCCCTGAAATATTTTGATGGAGCAAAGATGTCACGCTTATCCTGCATGATGCTCCAGACCAATGATGCAGCAAAGATGGCTGTAGAATTTAAGGGAAATGCCCTAGATATGGGTGAGCAATTGGAGGCATCCAGGTTTCGCTAGGCATGCATTAAGGACATTGACGAAGAGGGAATTCCCTAGCTTTTAGAAGCATTCAAAACATACAAGGCACAGTAAGGTTCTTCGGACTCCGGAGATTTTTACTAGCAAGGTGCAATTTTGTAGATTCATTATTCATTGAGCGTAAGCTCCCAAACTCTAAAATTTTGGATCTGAAGTTTTGTATTCTTTCGTAGTGACCCTCATCTAGGTTTCCCAGATTCGACCGGTCATTGTCAAACAATTAATAAGGGGTCAAGATGAAGGTGATCCTGATAAGGCATGTCAGAGGGAGGGATGGCTCTGAGAGATGATTCTCCTAACGTGTCGCTTCTACATCAACTTCCTGATGTGCATCAAAGATAGTGAGCCACATTCTGCATTTATGAGGCATGTTGCCTTGAATAATGGGAAGATCAAATTTCCTCTGTTAATACCCCGGCACTCTTCTCTATGTCAATTCTTCTAGCTTTCCCTTCTTGTCTTTTTCCTCTATCTTGTTAGACCTCTTCTCTCTTTGAGGTGATTGTAAGTGGTGCGGGTAGTACCATTCATCGAATAATGTATTTTATGTATTGAGTGTATAGTTAGATTAGGTTAGTTTTTAGGTTAAACTATGTGTATAAATAAGAAGTCTGACCTCATAACAAGGGTTGGCTAAATTGATGATTTTGCAGTCCAGCAAGTAATAGAAGATAGCTTTACATTTCCAATTGTTTTAGGAGCTCAATGCTCAGTAGTTCTTGATAGTTTAGAATGCTCCCTTGGAGCCATGGTTGTACCTACTAGTGATGTTGGAACCCTTTGAGTTAATGAAGAAGGAGGAATGCCTTATGACTAATCATTATGTGTTGTTCTAACTTTGGAGTTCATGAGCACTATTTGTGCTGTATGTTTCTAATGTCCTTTTCTCTAATGTTTTGTTTAGATTAATGTTTTCATTTCCTCTTGCTATTGAATATGTATGAATCGTTGGTTTTGTATGTATTCAGTATTTAGTGTAGTTCTTACATTGGAGCATTGTTGATATCTGAAGTATGTTTCATAACTATAGATAGAAGTAACAAACCCTAACTCTGGTCTATCTTTTGAAATTTAATTTGCAAACATAGCATGCTTGCTGGAAACCTCAACCCATTACTGAAATCCCAGAAGAAGATGAGTAAAATCAGTTATCCCCCCGAACAAACAGTCACCTGCCCAACTTAGCTTCCCCCGCACCGTTGAGACCTGACACCCAAGTGCTTGAAGGCCTAAAGAATTCATTCTCTGGACAAACTTTATAGGTGTAGCTGGCTGGTACCCCAGTACCCGGTGACAACTTATCACTGTTGGCAGAACCGGTCACAAAGTCTCGTCAACACCTTCTTGGACATAAGTGAACTAGTAGCCCCACTATCCACCATACAATTATGTACTAGAGAATTTCTAATAATTAATGATACATAAAAGTGGGTTGTCTTTAAGTTCCTACCTTGGATGGTATTTTCTTTAATGTTCCTACTTGGAATTTCCTTCTTTTGATTAGTGTTGACCAACACTGGCTTAGCTACATCTTTTGTGAGTTGTTGATGGGTTGCTTCTTCAGACAATGCTTTATTCAATATTTTAGGTTGCCCTAGAATAGATAAGGAGTCCCACATGGTCATAGTCACATTCATTTTCTTCATATTTTCCACAATATTGAAGGGGACTGTTGAGTGCACTCTTTGGTGTTTCCTCACCATCATGGGCTCAACCTCCTTAGGAGATTGACTCTCCTTGACTGGAATGATAGGAGGCTTCTTTAGTATGAAAGGAGTAGATAAATGTGATGAATTTTTAGATGTAGTAGCCTTAGCCCCATATTCTTCTTGCTCCATATCTTGGGCTCTTCTTTTAGACCGAGTATTGGCAGCAGTTGAAGAATCGTCATTTACTCCATTAAAATCTTGTTCTTCCCAATTGAAGACAGAAGTCTCATTAGATTGTGCATCTTTCTGAGGAACTCACCCAATAGAAGAGGCCTCTGTTTGGGTATGTGAGGCATTTTGTACCATTATTTCTTGGTGCATCCACCCATTCAAGCATGTATCCAGATTGTAGGGTTGATTGCTAGGAAAACACCATTCATTGTCTGAGGCCACTTTGTTCTGACTTGGGACCAGCTCCTTGGTTGGATTTGTAGAGTTGAGGGGTGTGGGATTATAAGGTTGGAATGGCCTTTGATTAAAAATTTTCCTTTGACCCTGATAATTCCCTTGATATGATTGCCTACTATGCTGATAAGATTGTCCTTGAGCTTGATATTTATGGCTAGGACCTTGATTCTATTAAAAAGGTTGTCTAGACTCCTGATTTTGTTTTTTCAGGTTGGACAACTCTTTGGTTAGAGTTTCTAACAATTTTTTCATTTCTTTTTTACCACTCTGTAACAAGCTATTTGTTTCTTGTTGATCACTTTTCATTATTTGCAGTTCTTGGGAAAAGCATTCTCTTGATTCCTCATTACTATGACTAGCTTGAGGTGCTATGACAGTGGGTATAGGGGTAAATGGAGGAATTTTCAGAGACATATTGGGATGGATGTTAGGAAAAATAGGCATGGGTGGCCTTGGGGATATCATACCTACTTGAATTAAACAATTCTCAGCTCTAACTGCTATGTCAAAAGCCTGAGGTAGTGAGGTACCTCCCATGGATTGAATCATGACAAAGATATTTCTATTCAGACTTTTCAAGAAGTATAGGAAAGCATGGTTAGCTAAAGGCCTTACTAAGATAGGAATCCTATTTCATGTCTTGAGGAACCTATTGTTAAATTTTTTCATCTTCTCTTGAGGAGCCCTCTTTATGATTGTGAATTTCTCAACCAGAGATAAATAATCTGATTTATCCTTAAAATATTTTCTTAATGATTCCCCTAATCTGTCCCATGAATCAATAGAACCAACATCTAATGTTCTAAACCATTCTAAGGCCTTACCTTTGAAAGAGGCTTCTAATAGCTTAGTAGCAATGTCTTCTTCAGTGATATGATGCACACTACAAATGGTAGCCACATCTCTTATGTGCTCACAAGCCGTTGTTTATCCTTCATCTGTGAAAATAGGTAGACTTTTGAGTGTTGCTAAGGGAACATCATGATTTTAATCAAAATTTAAAGGACTCTAGAAGTAATTTCCATGAAGTAAATTTAAAGGACTCTAGAAGGACCTTTGTTAATTGAAGTGAAGCCCCCGGATTCTAGGTTGATTCCTCTAGGATAATCACCTTATTCTCTCTTTTAACATGAAAGTAAACTTGGAAGGGAAATGGATAGAAGGAGAACTGAAAGGAAATGACTGAAAAGAAAACTATCCTACTAGGTGACACACTGAAGGTAACATGAATCACAATATAATGATCAAGAATTAACATGAAACCCCTAAATTATGACAAGTAAAACTTCCTAGATACGTTTGCAAAAGTGTTTCATAGAGAGGTCTGAGATGAAACTATTGGAGGAAAGAAAATATTTCACATAAATAGCTTCAAAGAAGTAGACATGGACCATGACCTACAAACAGACATCCACTCCAGTAAATAGGTACATGAATGAGACAAGATAGCTAGGAATGAACAAAATTCATGAAACTATCCTTATCAGATCACCCACAGTAGTACACAAAGATGTAGAAAAGAAGGAAAACTTGAGATAATCCACAATTCTCCAATAGTCAATCAATATATCATTCTTTAGAAAGAATCCCAATCATATGAAAACCTTAGGGTAGCAAAAATGTCATAGAAATTCTTGCATAAGCTTGGAAAACTAAGAATTACAGACTATGAAAAGTTGGAGGACAAAGAAAATGTCTCAAAAAACTCTTACATATTGCAAAAACTAACTAGAAAAGAACTGAAAATAGCTTATATACAAACTCCCCTAGCACACAGGTTTGGTAGTCAATTCCTTGATCAATTAGGGCCGAATTAGGGTTATAATAGATTTTGCATAAACAATGTAGAAACCCTAAGACTATCAAGTCTTCTCATTAATTTATTTAGGAAATATCTCAAAGGATCTGATCACCCTTTGAAAATATCTCATATTACCATAAATTTGAGTAGACAGATCACCTTGATCCATCTACCCACTCTGCAGGTTGAAAACGTTGCCACCACCATGAAAACTTGAGAAACACCATTGAAATATTCAAATTCAAACTCAAATGGTCATAGGTGGCATAGAATGCCCAATCAATGGCCCAGATTTGAAAATTTACTAACTTTAAAACACGATCATCGATCTCCTTTAAGTTACCCGCGAGCACAAGATCATATCTGCCACGTGTCACTACAACGTCATGGCTTATAAGTTAAATATCTTCATATTTACTATAAAGGCATTTAGACAGCCATTCGATCTTCCTAACTTGTTGTGCCTTTATCTTACCTTTACAACCTGAAACCCATGACATCATCTTCCATGTGTCACCATGTCTTAATGACTTAATCACTAGATTTTGAAAAAAAATTCTTAAAGCCTTTAAGCCCACTGTTGGATTAAATCAGAACTACACGTAGATTAATCAACCAAAGACCCTTCATAAAGGTGACACTACCATCCATGTGTCACCATGGATTAATGGATTAATCACTATATTTTGATCACTTTGATTTCAAGCCTTTAAGTCAACCACACGATCATAAATTAATTGCTCGATGTTTATCTTAATCACCTTGACGTTGCATCAGACCCACCGTGGACATGTGTCAGATAGGCTTTATGGCTTAAAGATTAGATCATGCGCATCTCTACATTAGTTATATAATCCAACCATTAGATTTAATCAGAACTGCTTGACCTTTATCTTACTGCTTGACAAGCCTAGGTTCTGACAACCTTCCATGTGTCACAATGGCGCATTGCCTTGATGATGAAATTTGATCATCTTGTCTTAAGGAAATACACAGACTGTCGAATCAAAAAAGAATTGATCATAGATTAATAAGTTGAAGACCCTGCATAAAGGTGACCCTAGCATCCACATGGCACAATGGCTTAATGGCTTAAAGGATAGATCTTGAGCACTTTGTCTTTAAGCCAAAACGTCGATAGCCCGATCAAAAGGAACTTGTTGCCTCCTAGGGTAAATAAATTAAGTCGGGACTTAGGAAAAGAAACCCTCTTAGGAAAATAACTTTGGCCCCACTTGATGGATGACTTAAAACACATGATGAATAGGAACTTTAAGTGGCAAAAAAGGTAATGAAGAATTAAAACCGCCACTAAAGACTTAGGGTTTTAAGAAATTTTGCAGGGTTTTTTAAGCCATGAAGGGATAAAATACATGAACCAAGGGTAAATAAAGTGACCTAGAAATATGCAGAAAGAAAGATAAGGACCATAGAAAGGTGCAAAATTTATACAAGCTGAGCTCTACCCTTGTGGGAGCCTCATTTACACTACTTGTAGCAAAAATTGGATAGGATGTGAAATTTGGGTAATAGTTACTCCAATTGCACGTTGAATTTTTCATTAGTTATAAAGAAGAAATAATGGATAGTCAGTGATAGAGTCAACACAAGACAGTCGTTATATATCACTAAAGTGCAGAGTTAATCGAGAGCACTGATCACGCCTAGAGTTAACCAAGTACAGTGATAACTGAATAAATAGACTATACCAAGTGGAGACAACACCGAGCTACACAAGCATAACCAAACACCAGTATAATCAAGATACATAGTATGCATTGAGCACTGAGGAACAACATTAACTGAGTGGAACAGATTCCACAATTAGGTTTTTTATGGCACATTATTCTATGTAACAACTTTTGAGCCGACCTAGATAACAGTTTACACGATCAAGGAGGACATTAATTATTGATTTACAACATTAATGTTTTATGTCTCCTATGTGTAGATGATCAAGGTAAATTATGTACACTGTTGATCTTAGGGTAAGGATGTAATTGTTGAATCCTAATTAGGTCACATCATTTGATACATAAATGTATAGATGTCAAATTTTGTTAAGTATGTTGATCAATAAATGATCAAGTATCCACCATACTACAGACATTAGAGATCAGACAAGGGATGCAAGGACAAAGACCAAATTGCAAAAATCAATTTACAGAACTAAGGAAAGGCTACTAAGCATAACATAGATGAAGGTATTATCATTCACATTGAGGTGATATATTTTGTATGAACTTAATAAATCTGTATCAATAATTTTGAGATTGTATATGTTTAAGATCAACTTTATGTTACTCTCTAACAATTGTAATAGACCTTAAATCTCTTAATAGAGTAGACTTAACCGTCTTATTGTAAATCTCTTAATTGAGTACACACATAGATTGTGTTTCTAAATATTCACACGAGGTAGATCTAGTCAATCTTTTGTTACTCCTAACAGGGTAAGATCATCAGAAGTGATCATTTTGTAAAGTTGTAACAAGCTATCTTTATTACTACAGTAGTGAAGCTTTGTGGGTCTCATCCCCACCGTATTTTTTACCTTCTAACAGGGGTCTTCTGCGATACCAAAATAATAGTGTCATGAGTACTTAATTTTATGTATGTGTAATGTTTATTTTACATGCATTTACATTTCAGCATTGATACTATATGTTTGGAATAAGAAATCTACTCAGTCGGTTACTACAAATAGTGAATGCAAAGAATTGACTAAAAAATTTTTAAGGGTATTGATTCATCCCTCCCCTCTCAGTACACACCCTTTCCATTATCTTAGCATTGGGCCAACAAGTGCAATGAGCCCAAAAAAAATCATTAGAGGCTTGGTCACCGACTTTTAACAAGTACAATATGGATTTGATCTGAGCCCCTTCAACTGCATGATTGCTAGCGGAAAGTACTTCCTTGGCATGGTAGATGTCTGAGGTGGTAGACTCATAAGAATTTCATTGGAAAATATCAATTTGGGAGCCATAAAGATAGAGGAAGTGGGACATGCATTGAATATCAAAACTCCACTAGGTTGTCCACATGAATTTTTTAGTAGGACAATAATAGATATTTCAAGCCTTATGAATGTTTTTTGGCATGGGATTATGATTCAACAAAGAAGTATTTTTAAAAAACTAGGTTTTATGAGGCCATTTCAAGCCCACTTGTTAATTAATTTTGACATTTTAATGAGGGAACTCTAACAAATAAGGTTTCTCATAACATAAAATATGATGATCTCTTATGGTGTTGATCCAACTCAAGAAAAGAAACATCCACGATTGGCAAAGAGATATAGAAAAAAGAGATTTTGATTGTTTTTTAGCTAAAATATATATGTAGGTGTTCAAATATTTTTCCCAAATAAAGATAATTTGTGTGAGTCACTCTCCATAACTAGATCCTCACTAGAGATAGGCTACAAAATCTTGGGTTCGTAAGACCATACAACTACCCTCTATGTAGAGCTAACAGAGGAATAGTATACTACCTTTATTATAGTTTGATATTGTCCAAGAGTGTTAGACAAGATTTTTTAAATAACTAGGATGAAAAGGCCACCTTCCAAATAATATATCATCGCTATTCTAAACCTGTCTAAAATTGTACAAAGGATCTCTATGGGAAAGATTGTGGTCAAAAGAGCCTACAATGATCAAATGGAATCTCTAGAAGGGAAGGAACACTCTTAATTTCTAAGAAAATTTACCTTCTCTAAGACCATAAGAAAACAAAAGTTGGCATATCCATGCCTATAGGATATTATGTCTTTTGTTACTAAGGTTAAAACTTTCAGACTCTTAAGATATTTCTAATATAGACAAGTATTAGTATAAAATGTTTCTCAGCAATTTATTTTAGTTGTACTTCCTATTTGCTTTCTTAATCATAGTAAATACCTAAAGATTAATGGGGTTCTTTCTTACCAGATAGTTTTATTAAGGTATTGTAGAACTGCTACTTGATGGTCCTTTCCTTTTACAAAAATTGTGGAATGCCCCTATCCCTCAAAATATGGGATCTTTGAATGTAAGGGATAATGATCCCCGGGAAAGACTGGAGGTTTTCTTGACTCCATTATTTCCTACTAGTGCCCACTTGAATGGAGAAAATATAGGTAAAATTTATTCAAATTGATCAATAAAAATTTCAAGGCTAAAGCCTATTATCGAGAAAAAATAAAAAGTTGGCATATGCGAGCACCAAAATAAAAGAGCACAAATGGGGAAGAAATGGAGTTACTCTTCATGAGATAATAATATCCTCAACCTCTAGCCATTTATTTAAACTCCCACATCCATTTATAGAGGAAAATACTCAAAAAGTTCTTAAGTAAAGGTTTTCCAAGTGTTTGCTTCCTCCTCGAGAAAGACTACAGCTTAATTTTTACAAAGCATCAAGTGAAACCCTAATGATTTTGGAGTGAGCGATATCATCAAAAATGAGACAAGGATTTCATGTTGGATAAGGGTATGAAACTACCAAATGACTCTAATAATGAAGTCACTTCCATAGCTCTTTCCAAAGGAGTCAAGCATTATGTGAATAAAATACTCAATCACATCAATATCAAATGGGTCTCTCTTAACATCATCCACATAATAGCATCACAAAAGACACTATGTTGGGGATCCACAATAAGGAAAAAATATATAAACATGTACTTGAAGTTGATTGGGGAGTAAACATTTGAACACATTTATAGAGAAAAAAAAATAGTAGCAAATTATTTTTCTAATCAAGCAATCAATCAAATTGAAAGCTACAAAATCTCAACAATTTTAAGGATTTAAGGGAGCTACTAAATATCATGAATATAAATTGCACAATGGTGGAATACTTTTGAACATATTGAGTGATGGCTTTTAAGTAGTCGATAACAACAAAAATATTAACTGGGGGCTAATGGTATCATGGAATGAAGTTGCAGTTTACCCTAAGTGGCCACAAGAACACATGAGGATATGCAAGTTTTAAAGTCATGCTTGAGCCACTATTTAAATATAGGAAAAAAGATCCAAAACCAAAAGGGTAAACATTGTGATAAAAAATTGTGTATGCCCATGTACATTGAAGAATATGTTTTCCTAGATCCTAATAGTATTAAAGGTTGTGGACTCCTATATTAAGGAAATAATTAGAGAGATGATTGAAGTCTAGAAGGTCAATGTTGGCCACATCCACAATGGTGATCCTTCCATTGGTAGGAAAATGTTTGGGAAGATTGTGACCAATAGTTATCTCAAAGGAGAGTTTGTATGAGCTAATATCCCTATAATATTAGCCTTCAATGAATTGTCATGGATAGGTAGGGCTTGTTTGTGATTCTATTAAGCATAAGAAGGCATAAAGAAGTAAAAGAAAGGCAAAAGAAGTAGAGATTAACTAGGAATTCATCATAAAAAAAGAATATGAAGATATTTCTAAAATGCATTAACTCTTACAACTCAAACAGAGAGAATGCAAGAGTTTGAAACAGGGCTAAGAACACTTTATGATGAACTATAACTGATTGAACGCTTGAAGATATTAAGTTGATGATCACAGAGCTACATAAAGTCAATGCAAGACATTAAATCAATTAATGTATTGTATTGTCATTGATGTCAACTTGATATAATCTAATTGGTTATATACAAAGTGTCAAAGACTTCAGAGAACTAGAAATATTAAGGTTATGCTTTCATTAATGCATAAAAGTTCAGTATGCACTTTGTGACAACAAACATCAATGGTCAATGCACCCCAAAGGAAAAAAAAACCCGAGAGGAAAGTCACAGTGATACCTGAGAAAGAAACATGAGGAAGCATTACCGACGAGAAGAATCATAGTGTTACCTGACGGACAGACAACCCCGACAGACAGACAACCATGACAGAAATGCCTGAGGAGAACTGAAGTGTTGACCGAGATAACAAAGAGTTAAACACTGAAAATAACTAAAGTTTAGAAATGACAAAAGACTTAGCTGGAAAGAGCTAAAGGAGCTAACTAGTTGTTAATATTGTTTTCATCAAAAAGTTAAAATCTAGAGATAAGCAAGATATTTAAAGTTGTTTTTATTCCTGTTGTCTAAGAGAAATCTACAAGATAAAATAGAAGTAAAGCTTTAATGCAAGAAAGGTGAGAATTGTGGATCTTGCCAAGAACAAGAAAGTCAAGGACTTCAAAATGGTGAACTTATGTCTATAAAGAGACAAGATAATTCATTGATAATTAGGGGTGAATAGAGAAGATGATGCTTGAGAGATACTGGTGAAGAACAACTTCACACAATCCTAATCAATCAAGCTAAGGCAAGAGCTAAAGATTTATGTGGACACCGAGAAACAGAGAAGCACAACATCACTAAGATGAAAGAAGTGGAGAAAAGGTATTGAAAGGAGACATTGATCAGAAAGGTATTATGAGCTTACAATAGATCTAAAAATATGCAAGTCTAAGTTGTATGTATGAATAGATCATACATTGTTTCAGGTTAACCATTGAATCAGAGAAGTCTCTTAACCAAGCAGGATCTAAACAAATCCTTTATATATTGAGATACATCCCAAGGAGTATCAAAAGGTTTATCGTGAAGATAGCATAGGAGTGCCAAATATCAAGTGATAAACTATTAGTGTTAAATCCTCTAACAAGGTCATACTTAACAATGTGTTTGTAACCTTTAACAAGTTTGGATCTTCACCGATCTCACTTCAAAAGAGTGAAAAATTTGGGTTACCAGTCCTAAGTGGTTTTTCCCTTAACAGGGTTTCCACATTAAAAAATGATGTTTCAATGTGTTTATGAGTCATTAATTTAGTGTTTTTCATTACACATAACTAATCTAGATTGATTTGTAAGCATTAAGTTATTTACTGCATTTCGGTTAAAGCTAGAAAAGAATAAACTGCTATATGGTAAATCTTAAAGAAAGGGGATAAATAGTGAACTTTGAGCAGTAGTTAATTGATATGATTATTTAAGGGCATACATCTTGAAGGACTGAAGATAACTAGAGATTTACAATTGTGGTATAAATTTTTGGAATAATTTTTGAAGCCACTAATTCACCCCCCCCCNACTAATTCCCCCCCCCCCCCCCCTCAGTTATTCTAACAATTGGTATCATATCTTGTGTGCTTAGAAGGAAGGTTTCAAGACCTAATCAAAAGATCTCAAGATGAGCAAACACGATGTGCCTAAGTTGAACAAGGACAACTTTGCATCATGGAAAAGCAGGATGAGACTCCACCTATCAAGTATTGGAAATGATGTTACTCAATACCTGGATACTGAATATGTGTTGTCTACAAGATCTCACACACTTGAGAAATTAAGAGAAAAGTATTCTATGATGATAGAAATTGCTTCCTCACTCTCTAATGTTGAATTTGAAGATGGAAAAACCTGCACCTCTACAAAGAAAATGTGGGACAAATTGAAGCTAGTACATGGAGGAGATGCTAATGTACTAAGAGCTAAGGCATAAAGCCTAAGAGGTAAATTTGATGACCTAAGAATGAAAAAAGGAGAAAATATCACTCAGTATAGCTGCAGAATAAAAGAGGTAGTCAATGCTATCTGAGGATTTGGAGGCATACTTGAAGAAGAAACAGTGGTAAGTAAAATCTTAAGAACCTTACTTCATGTATATGCTATTAGAGTATCTTCTATACAAGAAATGAGAGTAGTGGAAAACAATAATTTCACTATAGATAGTTTGGTTGGTAGACTGATTTCATTTGAGATTAATAACTTTGATAACAGTGTCTTACCATCTATTGAGTCTACATTCAAATCTTCTTTGAAAATGAGTAAGTCAAGTCATAAAAACACTATGATAAATGATAGTGAAAGTGATAGTGATGACCAAGATCTTGATGAGATTGAAGCACTAATGGCTAGAATATTGCAGGGAGGCAAAGGTAGATACAAAGGTAAATTACCACTTGCATGTTTTAATTGTAAAGAGATTGGAGACTTTTCTGCTAGATGTCCTAACAAAAGGAAAGATGATAGATCATATAAAAAGAAGTTTGATAAAAATGATAAAAAGAGATTACCAAAGAAACTGACAATCTGACAAAAGAGATGCCTGAGATTACAAGGACAAAGGGAAGAAAGATTGTTACCTGGCTGAGAACAGAGATGGAGATACTGACACCGAATCTAATGAAGATATTGAGATGGTATTTGTGGCCATGAAGGATGATTCAGAAGAAGAAGAAAGGTATGTAGAGACTGCAATCATATCTAAGGTTAGTAAGAATTATGTCTAGATTATAGATAGTGGCTGCACTCACCACATGACCAGTGATAAACAAAAGTTTGAAACTTTTGATTATTACAATGGTGGTTCAGTAACAATGGGTGATGACTCACCTTATCTAGTTGAAGGTAAAGGAACCATAATGTTGAATAACCTGATCAAATTTGAAAATGCATACTGGGTAAAAGGACTTAACTATAATCTATTGAATGTTTCATAGCTGAGTAACATAGGTCACCAAGTAGAATTTGAAAATAAGAAGGCAAAGATCTTCAATGAATTAGGAAGGTTGATCAGAACTAGTGAAAAGACAAAAGGTAGCATGTTCTATCTTGATGATATAAACACCACTTGTTTAATGGCTAGAAATGAAGACATATGGTTGAGGCATAAGAGATTATGTTATGTAAATTTTGACAACATGATTAAGATAAGCAATAAAAGTAAAGTAAGAGGCTTCCTGAGCATGTAAAAGCCTGAGAATTTCATGTGTAAAGATTGTCAAAAAGGTAAAATGACAAAGTCTAGTTTCAATAGAAAATCCCATACATCTAATGCTATTCTAGAATTAGTCCATAGTGGTCTATGTGGACCCATGAGAAAAAATAGTTACTATGGTGATAGATATTTCATTCTCTTTTTTGATGATTATTCTAGAATGATGATAGTTATGTTCTTAAAAGAAAAATTATAAGCATTCAAGATGTTTAAATGGTATAAAGCTGTGGCAGAAAAACAAAGTGGTAAGGAATTGAAATGCTTGAGATAAGATAGAGGAGGATAATTTGTTTCTGATGAATTTACTAACTTTTTCAATGAGCATAGAATTAAAAGATAGGTCTCTGCACCAAGAACACCACAACAGAATGGGATTGATGAAAGAAGAAACAGATCCATTATTAATTGTGCAAGAATGTTGACGATAGAGAAAAGCATCACTCAAAAATTCTGGAGGGAAGCTGTCAATAGAGTTGTCTACACATTAAACAAAGTACAATTGAAGAAAGACACCAAAAATACACCCTATGAGATATGGTATGGTTACACACCCAATGTAAGTTACTTCATAATTTTTGGAAGTCAATGTTATATTTTGAAATATGATAGAGATGGAAAGCTTGACTCCAAAAGTGATGAAGGTATCTTTCTAGGGTATTCCACCAAGAGCAAGGCTTATAAATGTCTTAACAAGTCCTCTAACAAAATCATTGAAAGTGAATATATCATAATAGATGAATATGCATAGAAAAATAATGAGGAAAGCAGAAAAGAACCAGAAGACTACAACAGGTTTTTTTACACTAAAGAACCTAACACTCTTCCTGAGCAGTAGTGTATCGCTCCTGAGCAATAGAACATTGCACTCGAGCATCAGGCTGCAAATACCAAAAAATAGGAAATTACTCTAAATGATGTTTCGAGTGATGGAAATCAGAATGAAGGTCAAGATTATGATCAAAATAATGAACAAAGAGTTGAACCAATACTTTCCAAGTATGTCAGAAGACATCATCCATAGAATCGTATCATAGGAGACAAGAAGGCTAGAATGAGAACAAGAAGTAAGTCACTAAACACTAGATGTTTAATTTGTGATTTTGAGCCTAAATCTATTAATACTGCACTAGATAATGAAGAATGGGTCAGTGCTATGAATGAGGAAATAGAACAGATTGAGAAGAATAGAACATGGACACTAGTACCTAGACCTGATGACAAGAATGTCATCGGTACCAAATGGATATTCATAAACAAGTTGAATGAGAATGGAGAAGTCACAAGGAACAAAGCAAGCTTAGTATGCAAGGGGTATGCAAAAGAAGAAGGTATTGACTATGGAAAAACCTTTGCACCCGTTGCTAGACTAGAAGGAGTAATAATATTACTTGCTTATGCTACATTCAAAGGATTCAAGGTATACCAGATGGATGTCAAATCTGCATTCCTAAATGGAATACTAGAAGAAGAGGTATACATTGAACAACCAGAAGAGTTTGTTGATCTTGACAAGAGAAACATGGTTTGTAGACTACACAAAGCCTTGTATGGATTGAAACAAGAACCTAGAGCTCGGTATGAAAGACTTCACTCCTATCTCATAAGCATTGGATTTGTAAGAACAAGTGAAAATAGAAATTTGTATTTAAAAGAAGATAGTTATGATAACATTATGATTGCTTAAATATTTGTAGATGACATCATTTTTGGGGGTAATGATATGTTATGTAAATATTTTGCCAATGAAATGAGAAAAGAGTTTGAGATGTCGATGTTTGGGGAGATCAAATACTTTCTTGGTCTATATATTCTTCAACAAGATGCAGGCATATATATCACACAATCCAAATACATCAAGGAAGTGTTGAAGATATTCAAGATGGAAGATTCCAAGCTAGTTGAGACACCTATGGAAGCTGGATGTAAACTGACAAAGGAAGATAAGTCAAATGAGGTAAATCAGACCTTGTATAAATCAATGATTGGAAAACTAATGTATGTTGTTCATACTAGACTAGATATAGCACATGCAGTTGGAATAGTTGCAATATTCTCTGCTAATCCCAAAGAATCACAAATGACTATTGTCAAGAGAATTCTGAGATATCTAAAGAACACCGAGGACTATGGCTTATGGTATAAAAGAGAAGGTGAATTCAAGCTTCAAGTCTATACAGATGTTGATTGGGTTGGAAACCTAGATGACAGAAAGAGAACAACTTGAGGAGCATTCTTCATGGGTGACAGACTTGTCACATGGATAAGCAAGAAGCAAGGATGTATCTCACAATCTACTGTAGAAGCATAATATGTGGTTGTTGCTGCAAACTGCTCTAACATTGCATGGATCAAACAGTTACTGGAAGGTATGAATATGAAAATTCTAGAACTAGTAATTATCTATTGTGATAATACTAGTGCAATAAACATTTCTAAGAATTCATTCATGCATGCTAAGACAAAGCATATTGAAATCAAGTATCATTACTTAAGAGAACAAGTGCAAGAGAAAGAGGTGATACTAGAATATGTTCAATCCAAGGAACAATTAGCTGACATATTCACAAAGCTATTGCCTAAAGATACATTTGAGTACCTAAGAAAGAGACTAGGGGTCTGACACTTGTCTATTAGTCAGTAAGCTGACTAGGAGACTGCATCATCCTACGCACAATCAAAAGATCATTCATATTGATGCAAGCAAAAAAATGGACTACAAAGATACGTCTGTACACAACAAGGTACATATCTACACTGAACACCAGATTCATTGTATTTTTGATGGATAGGGAAATTCAAGGAGTATATTATAAAAAGGAGGAAGGATACACTTTGGCATTATTGTCAAAGGGAGAGAATATACAAAGGGAGAGATTACATACGAAATATCCATCAGGACTACCATAAGGGAGAGATGACTTGAGATGACTTGAGAGAGATGTAACATGTAAGGGAGAGAATATCAAAAGGAAGAAAAGTATCATGAGGAATAAATGACTTAATAGAGAAAGAACTATATATTGTTGTCAAAGGAAAAGAGATGATCAAGGAGAGGAATAGTCAAAGGGAGAGACAACATCAAAGATACAAACTACTACATATATCTAGTGAATTGATTGAATATTAAAGATAGTACTCTGCAAGAATCAAATCAAAGCTAGAAGAGCTTACCGAGAGCCAGACATTTGTATTGGTTATAGAACAATAAAATTGGTACATTGATGAACTACAACTGATATATTTAATATTGTATTAGTAATAATGTAGTGTGATAATGTAGTGTGTTTCCATCAATGCCAAAGGGATAGATTGATGAACTATAACTGATTGAATGCTTGAAGATATTAAGTTGATAATCACCGAGCTACAGAAATTTAATGCAAGACATTAAATAATTTAATGTATTGTATTTTCATTAATGTCACTTGATATAATCTGATTGGTTATATACAAAGTGCCAAAGACTTCAGAGAACTAGAAAGATTAAGGTTATGCTTTCAGTAATGCATAAAAGTTCAGTATGCACTTTGTGACAACAAACACCAATGGTCAGTGCATCCCGATGGAAAGAAAAACTTGAGAGAAAAGTCACAGTGATACCCGAGCAAGTATTACCGATGAGCAGAATCACAGTGTTACCCAACAGACAGACAACCCTGACGGAAATGCCTGAGGAGAAATGAAGTGTTGACTGAGCTAACAAATAGTTAAACACTGAAAAGAATTAAAGTTCATAAATGACAAAAAAACTTAGCTGGCAAGAGATAAATAAGGATTTAACTAGTTGCTAATATTGTTTTCATCGACAAGTTAAAAGCCAGAGATAAGAAAGAGATTTAAATTTGTTTTATTCCAGTTGTCTAAGAGAAATATACAGGATAAAACAAAAGTAAAGCTTTAAAGAAAGAAAGGCAAGAATTATGGATCATGCCAAGAACAAGAAACTCAAGGACTTAAAAATGGTGAACTTATGTCTATAAAGAGATAAGATAATTCATTGAGAATTAGGGGTGAATAGAGAAGAGGATGCTGGAGAGATACTGGTGAGGAACAACTTCACACAATCCTAATCAATCAAGCTAAGGAAAGAGATAAATATTTATATAGACACCAAGCAATAGAGAAGCACAACATCACCAAGCAGAAAGAAGTGGAGCAAAGGTATTGAAAGGAGACATTGATCAGAAAGGTATTATGAGCTTACAATAGATCTGAAAATATGACAGTCTAAGTTCTATGTATGAACATATCATATATTGTTTCAGTTTAACCATTGAATCAGAGAATTCTCTTAATCGAGAAGGATCTAAACAAATCCTTTATATATTGAGATACATCCCAAGGAGTATCAAAAGGTTTATCATGAAGATAGCATAGGAGTGCCAGATATCAAGTGATAAATTGTTATTGTTAAATCATTTAACAAGGTCACACTTAATAGTGTGTTTGTAACCTTTAACAAGGTTGGCTCTTCACCGAGCTCACTTCAGAAGAGTGAAAATTTTGGGTTACCGGTCCCAAGTGGTTTTTCCCTTAATAGGGTTTCCATGTTAAAAATCCATGTGTCAATGTGTTTATGAG
>MU224951.1:11743492-11755109 GCA_018584345.1 Thuja plicata | reverse complement strand
TATGTAAATAAATTTGTATCTTACCCCAATTTTATACTCAAATCTTACTCATATACTCGAGAGGAAAAGGAGAGAGATTTCTTCCAACTTGAATCGTGTCAGCAGAGCTACCATGGTAATTTTAGACTAAGCCTACCTTTTGAGACAGAGCATAGGTGTTTATTCTTTTATCAAAATGGTATAACAATCAGACCAAGTATTCCACCTTACAAATATGTATGTATGTGATTTTAAACGCCATTTCAGAATGCAAAACTAAACAGTAGGGTCTTCCTTGATTCAGACTCTAGAGCCTTCTTTTTAGAACATCACTCTTAGTTTAAAAAAATTGCTTGAATTAGTGTGATAAAGCAATATTAATATATCACACCCCTTATTCAAATTCTATAACTGGCCAGCAGAATACCCTAGCTTTTAATACTTTTTCATATCAGAACATTTAGCTTACATAAACTAAAGGAACAAACAAATAGATCATACTAATTTAGTTTTAGATACAGAAAACATAAGGTGAGAGAAATGGAGAATCTCTTTGCAAGACATACAAATCCCATCACACCAGAGATCAAGGGATTAATCTTCTTCTTCCCCTACCTGAGAAACCCCATCATTTGGAGATGCAATTCTCTGTCATTTGTTTATGTGCTGGTGACCTTCATCCATCCATATATCAATCATATCTCCAGAATCTAAATCATCAAAACAATTCCTATCTATTTCCCCAACGTCATCATTATGCCAATAAGTAAAGAACCAATTATCCTCATTGGGAATCCTCAAGTGCGTGAAATTCATTAAGAAAACAAGATTCCTCTTAATAAATGGTTCTTTGTATATAAAGGCATGAGAGTCTTCGACAATCATAATGGGGATAGTCGGGGCAGGTCTTCCATTGATGGCTGGAAGATCATAAAACCTTGGCATAGTAATAGTGCAGTCTGGTTTAATGTTTTGAATAACTTTATCAATATTGCCAAGGTATTTCCGTTTGAAGATCCAAAGCCAGAGTTTTCTAATATCCTCTATTCTAGGGTCGAAATAAATAGTTGATGCAATGAACATAGTAGGAATCTCTAAATTCACCCTATATCTATCAGAGTTAGAAAGAAATTCTCAACCTAATATTCTATAGACTGCTCTCAGAGCAATGGATTGAGATTTCAAGAGGACAAACTTGAGCCGCTTTGTATTGACTTCTTCGTCAAAGGCTATCTGACATTTAGTGCAGGCTAATTTGATAGGAGTTGTCATATTGTCACCAAACTCAGATAGCCAGGGATACACTTACCAAATTCACGAAAGGAGACTGATATATAGTACAAATTCTTTCGGGAGGTGAAGCGGCACTTAGTGAAATAAAACCAAACTTCCATAAGCCACATAGAAGACGCTCTGAAGAAAATAGAGGTAATGAAGATGATTCGTCAGAGGTATGGCAAGGGATATGGAAAGGTACAGATGGAGAGATGCTCCCGACTCCACCAAGTTGTGATTACTAAAAGTCCAAACGTCAATTTTAGAAAGAGTGGGAGAAGCCAATCCCAGGAAAAATAATAAATATAGGTATATATATACATACTTATATATAAGTATTTACCCATATATTCAGATGTATGTATATATCAATAAATACAGATATTCACATTTCTATTTACATTCATATATAAAAACATATATACAACTATATATATATATATATATATATATCTGTGTGTGTGTGTGTGTGTGTCTTTATACATAAATATATATGGATATGAATATATGAATCTATATTTATTTAAAAGCTCTAATTTCAGAATAACCTCAAATACTAATATATCAGTAAATTCATATATATATAATCATAAATTTAGAAATAGATGTATCTAAATTCATACATATGAATAGAAATATATACAAATTTATATATACATCAATCTGTGTGTGTGTGTGTGTGTGTGTGTGTGTGTGTGTGTTTATATATATATATATATATATATATATATATATAGAGAGAGAGAGAGAGAGATGGGTATATGAGACTATATTTATTAAAAAACACTAATTCCATAACAACCTAAATATATTAATAGTTCTCTTGATTTTGTTAAAATATTCCCCTCAGTTTACATCCAAACCTCTTAGATTTTGTTTTCTCCCAACCCATAACATTGGAAATACCAGAATGTATTCTCACACTGCAAGAATATTCCAAAGTGAAAGCTAATACATGAAATCCAAGCATTAATTCTACAAAAGGATTTTCATACCATAACAGATGGAAATTCAAACGAGGAAACCACTTTACTTCTAATACACAGACAAAATATATATCAAGATTAAATTTCTTTACATATTAACTTCCAGCTGCTTCCCAAATTTTACCTATACTTCTGTTCAAATTTGTCCAGTACCTTCATCATCTACGACCATTACTTAACTCAAAATATTTTGTAAATGTATCTTTTTTCTTCTATTACATATTATGAGCAAAGCCCTATTTTATATTAATAAAACTTACTAAACTTTTATGGCTAGATATAAAAAAAATTAGTCCTTTTTTAGCAGATCACAACTCCATTCCCCTTCATTTTTCTTTATTATGATGATGACAACCTCTTCTTCTTCCATCTCCATCCTCTCTTTAGAACACTTTTTGACTGATGGCGAAACAATTTAGAAATTATCCATTTCCATGTCCTCCAACATTTTTGGTATCTCAAAACCCTCATCTTTCCAATATTTGAGAAGCGCGTCTATTTCCATTTCCTCCTCTAGAAATTGTTTAAACAAGAAATCTAAGTTCCTCTACATTTTAGGCCAGTGTTTATCAAAAGCCTATTTATCCTTTAAAACAATCATCAGGACTCGTTGGCTGTTGGGAATATCTTTCATTTTTTGTGGTATCCATTTTCATCGTAACCTCCGTAAATGGTACGGTGAGAAGATTGTCAATGCAATAGACCATCTTTTCCAAACCTCCCAGGATGTCCTTCACAAAATTTAACTATGCTACCTTCATAACCTCCTCCTTCTTCCATCCAGCAAAAGTTGCCAGCGTGATGAAGAGACCCACAATGTCCCCATTTGAGCGAAATGTGTAGTAGTCAAAATGGGTGTCTCCCATGCCTTTTTCCAGAGCCCTTCTGGCTACTTCCAGAATTGGATTCAGGATTTTATTCCATCTATCCGGTTTGATGGATCCCCGAAAAGACATTGTTCGATTGTCACTAAGCAAGAAATTGATTATCTTGGTTTCCATTCTCACACAACTCTGAGCTTTACCTCTAGATAACTTTATTTTTACTGCATGACAATACTACTAATCCTTTACTTTCTTTATAATGGGTACCAAAAACTTAAACCTTAAGTTAACCTCATATCGCTAACCCATATGTAATAATTGTTCTCACACTCCAGTAGGTCATTTATTATGGATGCATAGCCAAGTGGGCATCGGTAGTAATGCATGATCTTACCAATATTGCATAATTGGCATCACTCGTGTTAAGCTCAATTCTCAGAATCATGAGGTGAGGTTGGAAATGAGAGTGGTGCTTTAATAATTAATAAAACTACATTGATATCATAATCCATTAAATATGGGAGGAAATAATATCTAACTCATAAATCTGGAAAATATATATTGGTACTTTTAATTATGAGCCTCCTTCTTATTTGAGATTTTGAATAATTACTACCATGTATCATTCATAATTAGCAGTTTAATCTTGAAAAGACACAAATACTAAAAATTTACTCTACCTTTTTATTATTTTCTAGTATGAGATGAGAAACAATCAACACAGCACCACCATCTTCTTTTAAATTTCCTAATCTATAGGTTTTTCCTAAGAGAATCGATAAGCGGGTTCACAATATGCCTCTACTTCAGGATGAAACCCCTTGTCAGTCCTGAAAAATCCTAATTAAAGAACAAAGAGATTAGTCAATCAATAGGCCCTCTATAAAGAAGATAGAGAGACTGTCAGGTGAAGTTTTCTTAAGACAGTAGTTATGGGATATTTATAGAAATATATATATAAGCAAATTTTAAAGAAAAATACAACAAAATAGAAATATATATAAATAAATATACATAAATACATATATACATAAATAAATATATTCATACATGTATATATACATATTATCATATGCATAATATATATACATACATACATATATACATATATACATATTTACATATATGTATCTATACATATTCCTGTTCAGACATATTTAAAATAAGGAAGGATAGGAACTATAAAGGCCACCCATTAAGCATAAATATTTATATGACCAGATATTTATGGATATATACAAATGAAGTGAAATTTATAGAAAACTATATATACATATAAATACATGTATACTTATATACATATATACCTTCATTTGTATACACTTATTTATACAGAAGGAAGGATAGAAACTTTTAAGAGCTATCAATTAAGCTAGATAATGCTTACTAGCTATGTAGTTGTCAATAGTTAAGTTAGCTAGCTCATCTGCACGTCCATTTCCCTCTTTGTAAATATGGTTTATAGTAATTTTCTCAAAGGATTTACTCAAGAGAAGCGCAAGTGAAAGGAGAGAGTCCAATCTCTAGTTCATGAGAGCCCTTCCTTAGTGCATTAACTATTATAGCAAAATCTCCTTCTATAGCTAAGTTGTTGATCTTTAGTTTTTTGTAAAGGGACAAGCCATCAATAAAGGCTTCCAATTCCGCCCAATTGTTGGTTTCCCTTCCAATAAATTTGCTACTCTTAGCTATTTCAACTCCCTCTAAATTATGAATAGAGCAACAAATCCTAGCCAGTCCAAGATTACCTCTTGATGCCCCATCAAAATTAAGTTTATACCACCCTTCAGTGGGAGGAAACCATTTACATGATTTCTTTTTAATAGAGGCTTGATCTGATCCCTGACCAATGAAAGGGGGGAATTTTAATCCTAACCATCTGTTTCTAGTTTTATCATCCTAGAGAGTCATCGTTGCCTCCTTTCTGTTTCTAAGAAAGATTTTAGTATTTGTAACTTCTATTATAGAGCTTTCAATTTTGTTGATGAGAATAAATGAGTCCATTTTGGTGTCCTAAAAAATTTGTCTATTCCTCTCTTTCCAAATCTCCCATAAAACAATAGGAGGAGCCAAAGACCATAATAAACTATAAATGCTATCTTTGTTTAATTGAGGCCACGAAAGAAGGAAATCAAAAATAGAATATGGTAAAGCTGATATCCAGTTTAGTTTCTTGCATAGCCAGTTCCATATATTCCTAGAAAAATGACAAGCCAAAAGAAGGTGGTCAATGCATTCCTCCTATTTTTCACATAGAACACACTTACTTGGGCCCATAAAGCCCATTCTCTGAAACTTGTCTGCAGTTAGAATTCTCTTATGCCAAACTAACCATGTGAAAAAGCCAGCTTTAGGTAAGGTATCTTTACTCCAAAATAAGTTGTAACGAAGGTTCACTTTTGGGTTATTAATTTTTGATCTGAGAAAATTGTAACCATATTTGATTTTATATACTCCAGATTTATTACCATCCCAAATTAATTTATCTTTTTTTGAAAGCATCCTAAGCTTCCTTGCTTCCAAGATCTCGTTTAGCCTTTTTTCTTCATCACTTGGGAGAAGCAAGCCACCTCTATCTTTCCATCTCCACCCTTTTAAGGGATCAGAATCACAGACAATGTAATCTTTAACCTTAGAACCCCATTTAGTTTCAAGGATGCCTTTTGATTCTATCCATTTTCCTAATTGATTAATAGCTTGATACCCTGCCCATGAGTCAGACCAAAACAAGGCTTCATCCCCCTGACTGAAGTCCCTGGTAAGCCTATTCTGAATAATATCTCTACAATCCAGCATAAATTTCTAGATTCTAGAACCCTTGGGGGGATTTATCTCATGAAAGATATTAATAGGATTAGGTTGATTTAGATATTTATGAGATAAAATCTTTACCCATTTAAGTTTGGGATTACTAATCATTCTCCATACTAATTTCGCCCCAAAATCCATACTCTGGAGTTTGAGGTCTCTGATACCTGCTCCTCCTTCATGTTTTGGCATGCATACCTTCTCCCAGGCTAGAAGGGAAATTTTATTTTTTTCCTCAGAGCCTTGCCAGAAAAATGTACGCAACATCTTATTAAGTTCATTTCTTTGATTGATAGGGAGGTCAAGGCATGCTAGTTGGTAAAGAGGGATTGTCAATAGGACAGATTGGATCATAATAGCTTTCCCTACCGAGGATAACCATTTTCCTTTCCATGAGGACAATCTTCCTTTGATTTTCTCAGCAGTGTGATTCCAAGCTGTAGAAGATTTAGAACCTAAGTTCAAATACAGGCCTAAATATTTACATGGAAGAGCCCCTTTTTTAAAATCCAGAATGTCTATAATACCTTGTTCAATAGATGGAGTAGTGTTAAAGAAAAAAATTTCATATTTTTCCTTATTTATTTCCTATCCTGAGGCTAAAGAGTATAAGTCTAAAATATGTTTGAAACCTTTAGCGTCTGAAATGGAGCAATTCCCATATAACATCGTATCATCAAAAAAAATTTGATGGGTTGCTAGTTCAACACTGCTGGTAATCTGGATCCCCTGGATTACCTCATTCGTTTTAGCTTTGTTAATGGCCCAACCTAACGCTTTGGCCATAATGATAAAAAGAAAAGGGGAAATAGGGTCACCTTGATGAATTCCTCTAGAAATACCAAAGAAACCTTGAGGGGAGCCATTAACAAGAATTGATAACTTAGGGGAAGAAATACAAGTAAGGATAAGTTTTACCCAATTCTTCTCAAACCCAAAGGCTCGCAAGCATTTTTGGAGAAACAACCAATCAACTTTATCATAGGCCTTTTTTATATCTAATTTAATCAGCATACTCGGTTTCTTGTTGATTTTGACAGAGTGTAATGCCTCGGTAGCAATAATTATTCCATCATAGATTGATCTTCCTGGGACAAAACCCAACTATTCCTCACTTATTATGTATGGTAGGAGTTTTTGAAGTCTGATGGCCATTGTTTTAGAGAAACATTTATATAACATATTACATAGAGCAATTTGTCTGAAATCATTGAAGTTGTCTAGCTTTTCTTTTTTAGGTATTAGAGAGATGAACATATTGTTAACCTCTTTTAAGATATTCCATGAATTCCTAATCCCGTCCAAGGCCGTTGTTACTTCATCACCTATAAAACTCCAACATTTCTGGAAAAAATAGGTAGGGAAGCCATCAAGGCCTAGGATTTGTCTGGATTCATCTTATTAAGGATATTTTCTACTTCTTCTTTCAAAAATCTAGCTAGAAGCATCTTGTTATGGTCTTTGGAGATGATCTCTGGAATATTTTCTAAGATATTATTTTGATTCTCTATATTTGGTATTCCATTCATCTGATAAATTTCTTTGAAATAATTAATAGCCTCATTAGCAATTCCTTTAGGATCCTCAATTAAAATGTTATTTTTATCCCTAATCATTGTAATCCTATTATTACATCTTCTTTGCTTAGTGTTGTTATGGAAGAACTTAGTGTTTTTGTCTCCCATAGCTAGCCATGTTTCTCTAGATTTCTGTCTCCAGAAAACCTCTTCCTTTGCTAACACCTCTTCATAACTTTTTAATAATTTTTCTTCTTCTTCGTATAGTCAAATATCCATACCTGTCTCTGAAACCTGAGCATTAAGGGTCTTTAATTGATTTTCAATATTAATCCTTGTTTCAAAAATGTTGCCAAAATTTGATTTATTCCATTCTTTCAGTTTAATCTTAATAATTTTTAGTTTATTAACTACTTGAAATAGTTAAGAGCCAGAGATATCAATCTCCATCCACCATTTTTAAACCATTTCCAAGAAACCTTCCTCTTTCAGCCACATTTGTCCAAATTTGAAAGGACAATTTTCGGGGCTTTTATCCCTAAGGATTTGTAATTCAACAGGGAAATGGTCAGAACCAGAAAAGGGTAATATTTTAGCTAAAAAAGTAAAAGGGAGCTCAACCAAATTATTTTTAAGAAAGAACCTGTCTAGTTTTTCAGCAATAAAATTGAAGCCCTTCCGTCTATTGTTCTAGGTGAATTTCTCCTCTAAATTCTCTGCTTCTAAAAGATTATTTCTATTAATACAATCATTGAAGTCCCTAGCAGCTGTGGAGAGATGACCAGAACCCCCTCTCTTTTCTGGTGATTTTGTTATCATGTTGAAATCTCCTCCAATAATGACTATATATTGTTCAAATTCATGCATTTTTTGTTCAATCTCATTCCATACTATTACTTTATCTATATTTTTTATAGGGCTATATACATTTATTATACAAAATTTTAAGTCAAAGCAGAGACTCTTTATCAAACCACAACACCAGTTGGGATGATCTTCTAACTCTGTCAGTGTACTAGAACTTGGGTCCCAAATAATACCTAGACCACCTGAGACCCCTACTGCAGGAACACCTCATATTTCTTTTACCCCTAGCTTCTTATTTAATTTTTGAAGTCCTAGCTAATCTAATTTAGTTTCTTGAAGTAGAATGTCTGATTTAGTGTTAGTAATGCAGCGGGAAAGGATCTGTTGTTTGTTAGGGGCTTTTAAGCCCCTAGAATTCTAGGTTATGACATTCATGTTGTCCTTGGAAGGAACTTCCCCTTCCCTATATTTAATATCTCAATGAGTTTAACTTATCTCGTAGCTTCCCTAGCTAAAAACCTTAGCTCTTGGCCAGATTTCCTACCACATTTCTTAATAATCTTGGCGCAATCTGAAAAAAAATTACTCGGAAGGGAAGAAGAAATTCCAAGGGACATATTATTCTTCTCCACTGATTGCGCATCCTCTTCCAAAAATTGTTGCAATTATTGTAGAGTTAAAGGGGAATCAGGTGCTAAACATTCTGAGATTAAAAGTTTTCTTTGACGACTGAACTCCTCTTCGTCACATATTTCCTCTATAAATTTCTCCATAAGATCCTTCACTAAATCCTCACACACGTACTCCAGGATAATCCTATCTTCCTCCCTCCTCCGTTCAAATTCTTTACTTAATCCACATACATCAATGGAGGGATCCTCAATAGATACCGGGGTTGTGGGAAGGGGAGCAGTATTAAGGTTATTTTGATCTGAATTTTTAGCTACATTCTAATTACTATGGGTATCTAGATATTGGTTACCTTAAGAAAAATTAATGATAGGTTTTCTCATCTCTAGATCTATAGATAAGTTTGCATTGCATGGAGTTGAAACCGTTTCCATATTTCCAGTCCTACTTAGAATCTCGAAACCCCCAGACGAAAGAAAATCTACATCAATTTTTGCCAAATTACCAGGTTTATTATACATATTAATGCTTGGAGAAGGGGCCAAAATATTCTTACCCTTATTCTCCATATGGATCCAATTAACCCTAGAAAATTTATCAAATGTAAGATCATTATCTTCAAAATCATAATCTAGAATTTTAGGGTTTATGATGACCGAGCTTGATTTGTATGAAATTTCCATCGGTCTATTAAGGTTATCATTAAGATTCATGCTAACAATGATATCTTTTTCAACATGCGCATTCTCAGATTCAATAAAACCTTTGAATATTCCTAGTTCATTACCTATTTCATGAAGGGATTCATCATTGGATAATTCGATTGGTAAATTTTTAAGCAATACAATCTTTTCAACCTTAAGGTTTAAGTCTTCCTGGTTAAACATTAGGGACCAATCCTGGATAAAAAAACCCTATATTTCTAAATTTTGGGCATCCTTCTGTTAAAGTTTTTTCTTTCAATTTACTGCTGGAACAATCTACATACAAAAACTTCTCTTGGAGGATAGTAATACATACCTTATTGTCTAATTGTTCTGTTAGCCAATCTGCAATCTTGCCTACGTTTGCCCCTATTCCATTCCATCTGCAAAACAAGCCATACTCTGCACACATCTTTTGAATCCTGCCTACCATATCATTTTTAATGAAAATCATTTTCTACTGGTTAGGGTTAGAGACACAATCCTTATGATTTTCATTGTTTTGAGGAAATTTGTTTTCCCTGACATTCATTACTTTTTCTAAATCTTTGGGTCATCTATGTGGAGGTGAGTAAATTTTACCTGAAACAGATCCTGGACCATCGCGATGTGAGCCTAGCACCAACTTCTTGGCCACAACTGGCTTGTCAGATGCCGAATGCATCCTAGCCAAATCGTGATCCATACCCGATGGGAGCATAGATACATTTGGGCCATCATTCCTCCGATGAGGCGGGGAGTAGACTCCATCCTTAGCTAGGGAAGAATCCCTAGGTCTGGATGAAATAGGGCTTCGTGAAAACTGCACAAGCGGAAACGTCTTCCGAGAGAAAGCCCTAGAGGAAACTCTAGGGGAAGAAGGAGCTAGTGCCAAAAAATGATTTGTCATTTTGATAACAAAGGGTTTAGCTGAGAGATTCTTCGTCCAAAAATGTGATCCAGAGATAGTTTTCCAGTCATTAATTCCTTGATTTAGGGGCATAACCAGAGAGCACATACGATATCCATCGATATTAAATTTAACATTCACATACTTTATTTTTGAAAAGAAAAGCATTTTCTAATCCAGGGATTCAACAGTGAATGGTAAGACCAGAGAGCGTGAGCATTAATGAAAAAGCAGAGACATGTTCGCAAAAAAAAATACAGTCTTATTGATTTATAACAGTAAAAAAAATAATATATATAATAATAAACTAGGTGTTTATATATTAATATATTATAAAACTTTTAAAAAAAATTGTTCACAAAAATTTTGGAGGCAGGTGGCGAGGGTCACCACACCCCCTCCCTTTCTCTATGTGTTTCCACCCCCGCGGGCTCGACTGATGTGACAGTGGGCCGCAGAGGGACTGTGGTTACCATTATGTAAGCAGAGGGTCCTAGTACTCTGCGGGCTCCACTGCCAAGTGGACCGCGCAGTGTGGGGTGGGGGCCGCTAGGTGTGGGTACTTGCGGGGCCCAACAAACCCCGGTTCACCCCCCCTAGCGGGTAATTAAAGTTTGTTTAAAAAAAAAATTATTATTTCTTTTAAAAGTTTAGTTTTAGATTTGTTAGCACTTTTTCTTGTACCACAACCTTAAAATGACAGTATACTAATTATACTTGAATGAAAACTCCTTTTTGACAAGAGAAAGGCTAATTGCTAAGGATTGGATAATATCCTTCTTCATTTTTGAGCTCCACATACTCAGGCAGGTATTACCTAGATAGTTCACTATGTTTCAAGTAAACCTCAAATGGTGGATTGGGTCTTCACTGTTCTGTCATTATATTTCTGATTATATCAACAAAATACCACCCTTTAGATGACTGAAAACCATTCTGAAATAGAGCTTGACAGGGAAATACTTATGACTGTAATGACAAATAATAGTGGCATAAGGATGCTTATCCTTCTACTTTTTATGAGTTTAAACTCAAGGAAGGCTAACCTTTTGATTCTCTCTCTAAGGAATTAAAAACATGAACTGTGTTACTTTAACACAATCCTTTTTCAATAGGTATGCATTTAGTGACAAAGATGTACTTGAATGTTTGTTTATGCTTGATAATTGAATACAAACTGAATAATAAACCCTAACCA
>MU224951.1:11692960-11726963 GCA_018584345.1 Thuja plicata | reverse complement strand
TGCTGTGAACCACAATTTTGTCGATTACCATATAATTATTTATGGAGGAACATGAAGTGATTGGGTTAGGTTGTGGATGGTGGGGAGGAGGGGTGATAGATGATTGCAGAGTAGTTTGGATAGGTGTGGGTTATTTCAGTTCTTTTTATAATTTTTTCCTCTTTAGGATATGCAAGTGGTTTAGATTCTTCTGGGAAATGGCTCATAATTCTAGGTCTGTCTTGTAAACCTGGGAAATGTTTCTATATGTAGCCTAAGCCTTCTCCATAGGTCTTGTTATACCTTTTATGGTTGTGTCTTGGACACTTGGCTTTTGGATTTAGTATTTGGTTTATGTTGGCATTTTGGATTTCGTATGTATGTTCCTTTATCTTTGGATGGTGTACCTTTATTTTGATCTTGGATTTCCAGTTGTCTTGATCTTTCCATCCGTACACTTTTGCTTTAGTATTTCTTGTTGTGATCAGAAACCTTCTAGGATCTTCCTATGTGTTCTTTATGATGGTTCGTATACCTTTGTTTGCCTTCATGTTGTATACCCGTGTGAGTGGACCTATTTTTATCTCCTCAGCACAGTGGGAGTGGACCTTTGGTTCCACACAGTTGGGTGGTAGTGATTCTTATTACGATTAAGATATGGCAGTTCTTCTTCATGCTTGGATGATCCTTGTTGTAGTTTCTTATTCTTCATATTCTTTTGGAGACTTGTGAAGTATCATGAGATGTACTTTTGGTAACTATATGTGTATATTGGTTGACATCCTTTCAAAGATGTAATGTATTGTTTTATTATGTACTATTGCATACCCTGCGACTTGTGTCGTGGATGTTGATTAGGTTGTATACCTTGGGTATCAGATGTATATGTGGTCTTATTATATGAGATGTATATTATTGAATTCATTTGTGGTATCCTTCATTTAGTTATTTATGGTTGTTTTGTATATTATCTTGCTTAAGTAATTCTACGTCAAGGAACCCTCGAAATGTGTAACCTTTGTTGATTTGTACTTATGTGTATGTCATGTATTTCATTATATTGTTTCTGCATTGTTATCATTATTGTTTGCAAACATTTAAAAAAAATTATCATGTTATCTCAATGTCATGTTTAGGTTAGTTCTCCTGGGTTCCCTGGCGGGGCATTACAAACCATGTGTTCTCAAATAAAATAATATTAATAAAAAAATTTATATAATTTTTATTTAACTTTTTATTTTTATTTTTATTTTTTATTTATTTATAAAATCATTTGTTTGTATTAGAAAAATAACATATTTTCTATATGAATATTTTAAAGGAAAGAAATAAAATAAAATGTGACTTAATCTTCTAGATATTTAATTAAGTTGGATAATAATATAGACTTCCATATGTTGATGGAGAAAATATTCAAATCCATGTTGAATCGGAATGAAAAGACATTAGGGTTTTACATGTTAGAGTCATAGACTTCCTTGATCATATATTGTGATAAGTAGCTCATTAATAATATTTAGGACTGAGACATGCAAGGGTTCGAAGTGACAAATTGTGATATTCTAATTTTTTTATGGAAATACAATAGCAAGGTAAACTTTCAAATATGTGGTTCCATCTTACAAATTAGTAATCTTATCTTCTATAAAATTGAATCTTCAAAACCTACAAGAAGTGATTTCAAGTAATGTTATCTAAGGTAAAGAAAAGGAACTATGTTAAATAGTATCATGGAGCTTTTTGTTCAAAGGTGAAGTTTGGGAATTTCTTATGCTTTAGTCAATCTTGTAATTAAATTAATAGTAATGTGTGTGTGTGTGTGTGTGTGTGTGTGTGTGTGTGTGTGTGTGTGTGTGTGTGTGTGTGTGTGTGTGTGTGTGTGTGTGTGTGTGTGTGTGTGTGTGTGTGTGAGAGAGAGAGAGAGTGAGAGAGAGAGAGAGAGAGTAATTGTTCTTACGTCATCATTAGATTTGTTGATGTGAGCCAATATGTGATGATCAAAAGGTGTAGGTTAAATGTGTCTTAACAATGGATTTGATATTGGAAAATTGATTGGTCTATTGATATATGATAATGAATGATTGATGCACTCGATGTACTTGTAGGTAGAGATTACCTTTTATACAGCTAATTTTTTTATTCATTTCATTATGTGTACAAATGATCTAGGGTGGTGTCTTTGAATATATAACTTTAGGTACATGATTTTTAAATTTTGACACGTTTGTCAATGAGTAAACAACCAAATCCTTCAAATGTCATCCTCAAAAAGTAGGAGATGAAATCAAGACAACAATCATGTCTAAGAGATAAGATTACAATTATGAATGTGTTCATGATTAATAAATTATTGAGAAATAGATTATAAGGATTTCATAAGATAGATTAGCATTTCTAAGTGATGGAATAAATGAAAACATAAAAGAAATTCAAATCATATGTTAGAATAAAAAACACAAGATATCAACTCAAAATAAATAAAATTAGAATAACAATACTAAGCACATACTATTTTGCTCTATAATTATCTTTAAAATAAAATAAAAAAATAAAAAATAATTCATCAAACTTTTAAAAAATAACTACAAAACACTCATTGAATATAAATTAATTGTATTTTGCATTTAAATATTTATATAAAATAATATCAATAAATATTATTTTAATATTAAACAAAATATATTATAATAATAAATCATGAAGGATTCCATAATGTAAGTTTCCTTGATTGTAGCAATTACAAAGCTTACTCAAAAATTAATGTTTTTAAGATTTGTTTGTTGTCTATTACTTCTTGGGACAAAATATGTTTTTTTTTTAATAGTGTGTGCATTCTAATGGTTATATTATTTACACTCTAGTTTAATCTTCTTTAATATGGATTGTTTACTTTTAAATGTTTTTATGGATATTTGCTAGTAGTTGACATGATTGAAGTTTGTTCAACATGTCCATTTTTTATGGTTGTTCTTGGTGTGGTAATGTTGTATCTTTCTAGAGTGTACCATCAATTCTATTATTATTATTATATGGAATTAGGCTTATATTACTTATACTCTCTAGTTTGACCTCATTTAATATGGATTGATTACTTTTAAATGTTATCATGGATATTTGCTAGTAGTCGACATGTTTGGAGTTTGCTCAATGTGCCCATTTTTTATGGAGTGTACCATCAATTCTATTATTTTTTATATATGGGATTAGGGTTATATTACTTGTACTCTCTAGTTTGACATGCTTTAATATGGATTGTTTACTTTTGAATGTTATTGTGGATATTTACTAGTAGTTGACATGTTTGGAGTTTTCTCAACATGTCCATTTTTTATGGTTGTTCTTGGTGTGGTAATGTTATATCTTTATAGAGTGTACCTGTTAGAATAACTAAGAGGGGAGTGAATCAGTGGCCTCAAAAATTAATCCAATATTCAACCAAAACTTTATACCACATATATAAAACCTCTAGTTATCTTCAGTCCTACAAGATGTATGCCTTGTGTGAATCTAACATGTATATATTGCTCGGTGTTTATACTATTTATCCTTTCCTTAAGCTTTACTGAATAGTAGTTTATTTTCTCTAGTCTTTACCGAAATACAGTAAATAGCTTAGTGTTTACCGATCAATCCTATTTTAGTAATGTGTAAATCAAAACATCAAAGCAATGAACCATATACACATTTGAGACATGGATTTTTAACGTGGAAAATCTGTTAGGGGAAAACCACTTGGGACTGGTAACCCAAAATTTTCACTCTTCAGAAGTGAACTCAGTGAAGAGCCAACCATGTTAAAGGTTACAAACACACTGTTAAGTGCGACCTTGCTAGAGGATTTAAAACTAATAGTTTTTCACTTGACATCTAGCATTCACTATGTTGTCTTCATGAGAAACTTTTTGATACTCCTTGGGATGTATCTCAATATATAAAGGATGGTTAAATCTCACTCTGTTAAGAGATTTTCTGAATCAATGGTTAAACTAAAACAGTAAATGATCTGTTCATTAATACACCTTTGAATTGTATATTTTCAGATCTATTGTAATTCCATAATACCTCTTCTAATCTATTTTCTCTTCAATTCCTTTTTCTCCCTTTCGTTCTTCTCGGTGATGTTGTTTCTCTCTGTTGCTCGGTGTTTGCAGATTTCTTGGCTCTATCTTACAGCCTGTATGATCAGATCTGCATGAAGACTTCTATCTTCACCAGAATTCTCTGCAGCATCCTCTCCTCTTCATAATGAATTACTTGTCTCCTTTTATAGACATGTTTTCACCATTTCTAATTCCTTGTCTTTCTTGTTCTTGATGTGATCCGCAAATCTTGTCATTCTTTCTTTAAAGCTTTGCTTTAGTTTTATCAGGTAGATTTCTCCTTGACAACTAGAATAAAACTAGCTTTAAATCTCTAGCTTATCTTTAGATTTTAACTGGTCGATGAAAAAAAAGTAATCAATCAATTAACTCTATATTTAGCTCATGCCAGCTAAGTCTTTTTTTATTTTTGAACTTAAATTCTTATCGATGTTTAACTCCTTGTTTTCTCAATCTTGACTTCAGTTGTCCTCGGGCATCTCTGTCCATCAGGCTTTTTTGTCCATCGGGAAACATTGTGACCTTTAGTTCTACTCAGGTATCACTTTGGTTTTTCTTGGTAATGCTTGCTTGGGTATTTTGCATGGTTTACACTGTGACTCTTCTCGGGGTTCTCTATTCATTGGTGTGCACTATCCATCAGTGTTTGTTGTCATTTGGTGTATACCTCAAAATTTTATGCATTACTGATAACATAACCTTTATCTCTTTGGTTATTTGAAGTCTATGACAATATTCATATGACCAATCAAATTATATCAAGTTGACATCAATGAAAATACAATACTTTAATTGATTTAATGTCTTGCATTAACTTTGTGCAGCTCGGTGATCATCAACTTAACATCTTCAAATGTTCAATCAGTTATAGTTCATGAATTTCTCCCTTTGGCATTGATGGAAACATACTACTAATACAATATGAAATATATTAGTTATAGTTCCGCAATTTCTACCAAACTTATTGTTCTATAACTAATTCAAACATTTGGCTCTCGATAAGCTCTTCTAGCTTAGATTTGATTCTTGTAGAGTACTTTCTTTCTTCGTTCCCTTCACTAGATAGATGTAGAAATTATGTCTTCTCCTTTTGTCTCTCCCTTTGATGTATAATTTCTTCACTAATACTCTCTCTTTGATGGATGGTTATATCAGTTAATATCTCTATCCTTTGAATATTTCTCTCCCTTTGGATATTTCTTCTCTTTGATCTTGTATCCATGATGGATATTCTCTCCCTTTGTCTGATCATGGATATCTCTCTCCTTTTATATGATCATGATAGATATTTCATATGGATATTTCTCTCTCCCTTTGACAGCAATTCCAAAAATAAAATATCACTCTTTCTAATATATTCCTTGAATTTCCTCTCCATCAGCAATACAATAACTCATGTGCTCGGTGCAAATAAATGTCTTTCTATGTATTGATATATCATTGTAGTCCATTTCCAGCTTGCATCAACATGATTGATCTTCTGATAATGTGTAGGCTGATGTAGCCTCCTGGTCAGCTTAGTGACCAGTACATAAGGGTCTGACCCCTAGTCTCTTCCTTAGGTACTCAAAAGTATCTTTAGGCAATGGCTTTGTGAATATGTATGCTAATTGTTCTTTGGATTGTACATATTCCAGTATCACCTCTTTCTCTTGAACTTTTTCTCTTAAGTAATGATACTTGATAGCAATGTTCTTTGTCTTAGCATGCATGACAAGGTTCTTTAAAATGTTGATAACACTTGTATTATCACAATAGATAATTACTGGATCAATTATTTCCATATTCATACCTTTGAGCAATTGTTTGATCCATGTAATGTTAGAGCAATTTTCAGCAAAAACCACATATTTTGGTTCTGTAGTAGATTCTGATATGCATCATTGTTTCTTACTTATCTGTGTGACAAGTCTGTCACCCATGAAGAATGCTCCTCCTATTGTTCTCTTTATGTCATCTATGTTTCCAGCCCAATCAGTATCTGTGTAGACTTGAAGCTCAAATTTGCCTTCTCTTTTATACCATACATCATAGTCTTCGGTATTCTTTAGATATCTTAGAATTATTTTGACAGCAGTCATGTGTGATTCCTTGGGATTAGTAGAGAATCTTACAACTATTCCAACTGCATGTGCTATATCTGGTCTAGTATGTACAACATACATGATTTTTCCAATCATTTATCTATATAAGCTCTGATTTACCCTGGTTGACTTGTCTTCCTTTGTCATCTTGCATCTGGTTTCCATAGGTGTCCCAACTAGCTTGGAGTCCTCCATCTTGAATATATTGAGAACTTATTTGATGTATTTGGATTGTGTGATGTAGATGCCTTCATCTTGTTGAAGAATCTGTAGACCAAGAAAGAATTTGATCTCCCCAAACATTGACATCTCAAACTCTTTGTTCATTTCATCAGCAAATGATTTGCATAACATATCATTTCCTCCAAATATGATATCATCAACAAATATTTCAGCAATCAGAATGTTATCATCGGTATCTTCTTTTAAATACACATTATTGTTATCACTTGTTCTTACAAAACCAATACTAATGAGATAAGAGTGAATTCTTTCATACCATACTCTCGGTGCTTGTTTCAATCCATACAAGTCTTTGTGTAGTCTACAAACCATGTTCCTCTTGTTAGGATCAACAAAACCTTCTGGTTGTTCAATGTATACCTCTTCTTCTAGTATTCAATTTAGGAATGCAAATTTGACATCCATTTGGTATACCTTGAATCCTTTGAATGTAGCATAAGCAAGTAGAATTCTTACTCCTTCTAGCATAGCAACAGGTGCAAAGGTTTCTCCATAGTCAATACCCTCTTCTTGTGCATACCCCTTACATACTAATCTTTCTTTGTTTCTTGTGACTTCTCCATTCTCATTCAGCTTGTTTGTGAATATCCATTTGGTACCAATGACATTCTTGTCATTCAGTCTAGGTACTAATGTCCATGCTTTGTTCTTATCAATTTTTTCTATCTCTTCATTCATAGCACTAACCCATTATGTATTCTCAAGTGCAGTATTGACAGATTTAGGCTCTAAATCACAAATCAAACATCTAGTGTTCAGAGACTTACTTCTTATTCTCATTCCAGCCTTTTTGTCTCCTATGATCTGGTTCTGTGGATGGTGTCTTCTGACATACTTGGAAAGTACCTATTCAACTCTTTTTTCATCATTCTAATCATCATCTTGACCTTTATTTTTATCTTCATTGCTCGATACATCATTTTGAGCAATTTTTTGATTTCTGGTGTTTGTATCTTGATACTCGGGTACATTGTTTTGTCGCTCGGTAGCGATACACTATTGCTCAGGTAGAGTGTCAGGTTCTTCACTATATAAAAATTTGTTGTAGTCTTCTGGTTCCTTCCCGCTTTCCTCATCATTTTTCTTAGCAAATTCCTCCACTTTGACATTTGCACTTTCAATTATTTTGTTAGAGTACTTGTTAAGACATTTATAAGCTTTTCTTTTGGTAGAATAACCTAGAAATATTCCTTCATCACCTTTGGAGTCAAGCTTTCCATTTATATCTTCTTTCAATATATAACATTGACTTCCAAAAATTCTAAAGTAACTTACATTATTGTATGTCCATACCATAGCTCATAAGGTGTCTTTTCGGTCTCTTTCTTCAATTGAACTTTGTTTAATGTATAGACAGCAGTACTGACAGTTTCCCTCCAGAATGTTTGTGTGATGCCTTTTTCAATCATCAGTGTTCTGGCACAATCAAAAATGGATTTTTTGCTTCTTTCAGCAATCCTATTTTGTTGTGGTGTTCTTGGTGCAAAAACATGTCTTTTAATTCCATGCTCATTACAAAAGTTAGTGAATTCATCAGAAATAAATTTTCCTTCTCTATCTGACCTTAATTATTTTAGTTCATTTCCACTTTGTTTTTCAACAATAGATTTATACCATTTAAACATCTTAAATGCTTTTGATTTCTCTTTTAAGAACATAATAGTCATCATTCTAGAATAATCATCAACAAATAGAATGAAGTATCTATCACCATAATAGATCTTAGTTCTCATGGGTCTACATAGGTCAGTGTGGACTAATTCTAGAATATCATTTGATGTGTAGGTTTTGCTCTTGAAAATAGACTTTTTCATTTTACCTTTTTGACAATTCTTACACATGACATGGTTGGGTTTTGGCATGCTCGGTAAGCCTCTTACTTTCCTTTTATTTCTTATCATAACCATGTTGTCAAAATTTACATGACATAACCTTTTATGCCACAACCATATGTCTCTATTTCTAGCCAATAAACAAGTGGTCTTAATCTTATCAAGATAGAATAAGTTACCTTTTGTTTTTTCACCAGTACTGATCAACCTTCCTGATTCATTAAAGATCTTTGTCCTTTTGTTCTCAAATGCAACTCAGTGTCATGTGTTATTCAATTGTGAAACACTCAATAAATTATAGTTAAGTCCTTTCACCCAATATGCATTTTCACATCTGATCATATTATTCAACATGATGGTTCCTTTACCCTCAACTAGATAAGGTGAGTCATTACCCATGCTTACTAATCCACCATTATAATATTCAAAATTTCAAAATTTTCCTTATCTCCAATCATGTGGTGAGTACAGCCACTATCAATAATCTAAACATCATTTTTACTAACCTTAGATATGAGTGCAGTCTCAACATACCTTTCTTCTTCATCTGAATCATCCTTCCTAGCAATGAATACCACCTCAATATCTTCATCAGATTCGGTGTCAGTATTTCCAGCTTTGTTCTCATCCAGGTAACAAGCCTTCTTCCCTTTGTCCTTGTAGTCTTGGTTATCTCTTCTGTCAGATTGTCGGTTGCTTCGGTAATCTCGATTATCACCTCTGTCAAACTTCTTTTCATATTATATTTCATCTTTTCTATCATCTTTTCTTTTGTTAGGACATCTAGCAGAAAAGTGTCCAATTTCTTTGCAATTAAAACATACCAATGGTAATTTACCTTTTATCTACCTTTGCCTCTCTGCAATCTTCTAGCCATTAGTGCTTCAATTTCATCAAGTTCTTGTTCATCACTATCACTTTCACTATCATTTCTCATAGTGTGTTTATGACTTGATTTACTTATCTTTAGAGAAGATTTGAATGCAGACTCAATAGATGGTAATATATTATTGTCAAAGTTGTTTATCTCAAATGAAATAAGTTTACCAATCAAACTATCTAGAGTAACATTTTTATTTTCTACTGCTCTCATTTCGTGTATAACAAATACTCTAATAGCATAAACAGGCAGTAAGGTTCCTAGGATTTTACTTACCATTGTTTCTTCTTCAAGTACACCTCCTACTCAGATAGAATTGAAAACCTCTTTGATTCTTCTATTGTATTGAGTGATGTTTTATCCTTCCTTCATTCTTAGGTCATCAAACTTTCCTCTTAGGCTTTCTCCCTTAGCTCTTAGCACATTTGTGTCTCCTCTGTATGTACTAGCTTGTGTTTGTCCCACATTTTCTTTACAGTGGTGCATGATTTGACATCTTCAAATTCAACATTGGAGAGTGAGTCCAAGTAATTTCTATCATCATAAAATTGTGTTCATGCTTTTCTCTCAATTGATCAACTGTCATAGGTCCAGTTGGTAACACAAATTTAGCATCCAAGTCATGTGTGACATCATTTCCAATACCTGATAGGTGGAGTTTTATCTTGCTTTGCCATGATGCAAAGTTGTCCTTGTTCAACTTAGGCACATCCCTTTTGCTCATCTTGTGATCTTTTCCTTGAGTCTTTAAACTCCCTTTCTAAGCACACAAGCTCTGATACCAATTGTTACAATAACCGAGAGGGGGGGTGAATCAGTGGCCTCAAAAATTAATCTAATATTCAACCAAAACTTTATGCCACATATATAAAACCTCTAGTTATCTTCATTCCTACAAGATGTATGTCTTGTGTGAATATAACATGTATATATTGCTCGGTGTTTATACTATTTATCCTTTCATTAAGCTTTACCGAATAGTAATTTATCTTCTCTAGTCTTTACCAAAATACAATAAATAGCTTAGTGTTCACCTATAAATCATGTTTTAGTAATGTGTAAAGCAAAACATCAAATAAATGAACCATATACAACTTTGACACATGGATTTTTAACGTGGAAACCCTGTTAGGGGAAAAACCACTTGGGACTGGTAACCCAAAATTTTCACTCTTCAGAAGTGAGCTCGGTGAAGAGCCAACCCTGTTAAAGGTTACAAACACACTGTTAAGTGCAACCATGTTAGAGGATTAAAAACTAAAATCTTGTCACTTGACATCTAGAATTCACTATGTTGTCTTCATGAGAAACTTTTTGATACTCCTTGGGATGTATCTCAATATATAAAGGATGGTTAAATCTCACTCTATTAAGAGATTTTCTAAATCAATGGTTAAACTGAAACAGTAAATGATTTGTTCATTAATACAACTTTGAATTTCAGATTTTCAGATCTATTGTAATTCCATAATACCTCTTCTAATCTATTTTCTCTTCAATTCCTTTTGTTCCCCTTCTTTCTGCTCAATGATGTTGTTGCTCTACGTTGCTCGGTGTTCGCAGATTTCTTGGCTCTGTCTTACAGCTTGTACGATCATATCTGCATGAAGACTTCTATCTTCACCAGAATTCTCTTCAGCATCCTCTCCTCTTCATAATGAATTACTTGTCTCCTTATATAGACATGTTTTCTCCGGTTCTATGTCCTTGTCTTTCTCTTTCTTGATGTGATCAACAAATCTCGCCATTCTTGCTTTAAATCTTTTCTTTAGTTTTATCCCGTAGATTTCTCCTTGACAACTAGAATAATTCTATCTTTAAATCTATAGCTTATCTTTATCTTTTAACTGGTCGATGAAAAAAAGTAATCAATCAATTAATTCTATATTTAGTTCCCATCAGCTAAGTCTTTTATCATTTCTGAACTTCAATTCTTATCGGTGTTTAACTCCTTCTTTGCTCGGTCTTGACTTCAGTTGTCCTCGGGCATCTCTATCCATCGGGGTTGTCTATCCGTCGGGAAACACTATGACCTATAGTTATGCTCGGGTATCACTTTGGTTTTTCTCAATAATGCTTGCTTGGTATTTTTCTCGGTTTACACTGTGACTCTTCTCAGGTTTCTCTATCCGTCGATGTGCACTCTCCATCAGTGTTTGTTGTCACTTGGTGTATACTAAACTTTTATGCATTACTGATAACATAACCTTTATCTCTTTGGTTATTTGAAGTCTATGACAATATTTATATGCCCAATCAGATTATATCAAGTTGACATCAATGACAATACAATACTTTAACTGATTTAATGTCTTGCATTAAATTTCTGCAGCTCGGTGATCATCAACTTAACATCTTCAAACATTCAATCAGTTATAGTTCATCAGTACCATCAATTCTATTGTTTTTGATATATGGGATTAGGGCTCATCCCTCCTAATTCAATCAAAAAGCTTAAAAAAAACCTTCCACTAAATAAATTAAAAAGATTAAACTTGATACATCTTATATATTGAGTTCCATTACTATTTCTATAATTATGTCGAAGGCATTCCTTTTCTGAAGTTTTACAACTTCAAAATTGTATCAAAGGTCGAAAGTGACTGATAAAGGATGCAAGACGATAGAAAAGATCTCAATTGTCTATCTCCATTTTGAATAAATACATATATTCTTTCAATTCATCCAACTGTCATATTTTAATTATGTTAAATCTGCAAAGGCACAGTTTTCACATTAACAACACCGAAACGGTTTCGTGCAGAGGGCATGCCGACATTTAAGGTGGTAATCGTATGTTTATCATGACAATTACTTTATAATTGACCGCTAACTGCTTAGTGCTTAGTTGGAACCCACTCACCGTAGACTTTGCATTTAATTTTTTCTTCCTTTATCCATGCAAGGAGATTATATGAGGGAAAACATACTATTTAAAGTTGCATAAAATCTAGACATTTCAAAGATGACTTTAACCTTTAAAAACACCTCAATTCTTTTATGACATAGTTATTTACTATTTGGTTTTAAGCTACTTTTTTAGTGCTATAAAATAGTATCTTTAAAAAGATTTTTTTTTTGCAAGTTTCCCCTCCAAAATATTTCTCTTATATATTATTATCTCTTATATCATTTTTTATTATATATTTAATTTTCATGAAATTACTATTGTAATGATATTTAATATTATATATTATAAAATTATGTATTTTAATATACTTTGATTATATTATATAAATTAAATATATACAAATATAAGATATAATTAATTTATAATATTTACATAGTTTACATATAATATTACTCAAATAAATTTTAAATAATATAATATAACAAAATTTGGATGTCCATTTATTATTTAAGTGAATAATTCAAATTATTGAAGAAGCATACAAATCAATAAAATCAAACTTATTCATAAATGTACTATTTTTTAGTTTATATGGTAATTTTTAACTTTCTTCAATAAACTCTATACTTCCTTCATATAAAGCCTCGAGACTCTTAAACATATGGATCAACATCACTTAGGTCTCTCCCTAATATATTTTAATTATTTTTAAGATTAAATTATCAATAAGCATTTTTTAGATTTATTATTTAAATTCCTCTTTCCCTTCCCCCTCCAAAACCTATATATCTTTATCTCTTTTCCTCTATCTCTATCCATCTATATTTCTTCTTCCATGTTTCACTTTGTCTCTGTCTTTTAATCTCTCTATCTTACTCATATATCTCTCCCTCTCTATATTTTGTCTTCATCTTCCTATATCTCCCTCTCTCATCTCACTCCCTGAATCTCTCCCTATCATCTCCTCTCCATATCCCTTTCCTTATCCATCTCCATCTCCATTCGCTCCATCTCTATCTCTACCCCCAATATCTACCTCATACCCCTTTTTTCTTTCTCTCTCTTAATCTTCACCTTGTCTCCCCCTCTCTCCATGTTGCAAACATAACACAGGCCTATTGATAATTCATTTGGATTATCTTCTAATTCATTCAAAGTTTTTATTTAGATCATGGTTGGATTCTTATAAATAGATTCAGAGTCTTTCTAATTTAGAGTTGAACCCACTATATATGTGTGCATAGTTTATTTGAAGTGATCAAATCTTTTGATATGTTTATCTTCATAAGTTTATTATTTATTATTAGATATTTAACTAAATTTAATAATTAATAAACAACATATAATGGTTAGGGTTTACATGATGCTTAGCATTATGGTTAGAGTTAGGATTTTGATTAGGGTTAGAGTTTATAGTTAGGGTTAAGATTATATTTTTAGGGTTTAGAATTAGGATTATAGTTAGGATCATGGTTAGGGTGAAGGTTTACATCATCATTATTGTTATCATTAGGCTTAGAATCAAGGTTTATGATAATGATTATGGTTAGGTTTAAGGTTTATATCATCATTGTAATTTCATTAGGGTTAGGGTCTTGATTAGGGTTAGGTTTAGGATAAGAGTTTAGGTTTACACCATTGTTAGGGTTTGATGAACTATAACTGATTTAATGTTTGAAGATAAGTTGATGATCACCGAGCTGCAGAAAGTAAATGCAAGACATTACATCATTTAATGTATTGTATTGTCATTGATGTCAACTTAATATGTTATGATTTCTCATATACATATTCTCACATACTTCAAGAAACCAAAGAGATAAAGTTTATTTTATCGGTGTACACCGAGTGACCGTAAACACCGACGGACAGAGAACCCTGAGCAGTCGTAGTGTATACCGAGCACAGCAACCCTGAGCATAACTGAAGTGGTCACCGAGAAAAATTGAATTTGATGCCCGAGGACAATAGGAGTCATTGACCAAGCAAACTAAGAGTTGATGACCGAAATCAACTAGAGTGAGAAAATGACAAAACACTTAGCTAACAAGAGCTATATTTAGATTTAACTGATTGATTGCTTTATTTGCATCGATCAGATAAACTAAAGATAAGAAGGAGATTTAAAGCACAGATAACAAGGAGAGATTTGTGGAATAAATCTAAAGCAAAGCTTTAAAGATTAAATCAATGCATGGCAAGATTTGTTGATCAAGAAGCAATCTACATCAAGAACAAGAAAGACAATGAGATTGAAACGGTGAAACCATGTCTATATAAAGAGACAAGGAACTCGTTATGAAAAAGAGGAATGTTGAGTATAATTTTGGTGAAAATAGAAGTCTTCATGCAGATCTGATCATACAAGTTGAAGAACAAAGCCAAGAATTCTGCAGACATCGAGCAATAGAAGAAAGAGCATTCACTGAGAAGAAAAGAAGAAAGAAGGGGAGAAAAGGTATTGAAGAGCATATTGATCATAGAGGTATTATGGACTTACAATAGATCTGAAAATCTGCTAGTTAAGTTGTATTATTGAACAGACCATTTTGTGTTTCAGTTTAACCATTGATTCATAAAATCTCTTAACAGAGTGGGATTTAATCATCCTTATTGTATTGAGATACTCAAGAGTATAAAAATATTTTCATGTTGACAGCATAGTGAATGCGAGGTCAAATGATAAACTGTTAGTTTTAAATCCTCTAACAAGGTCGCACTTAACAGTGTGTTTGTAACCTTTAACAGGGTTGGCTCTTCACTGAGCTCATTCCTTTAATAGGGTTTCCACGTTAAAATCTAAGTGTAAAATGTGTATATGGTTCATTGCTTTGATATTTTTCTTTACACATTACTAAAACAGGATTGGTCAGTAAACACTAAGTTTATTTGTTGTATTTCGGTAAAGATTAAGGAAAGGATAAACAGTATATTCACCGAGCAGTATATATTTGCTAGAATTACATAAGGCATACATCTTGAAAGGCTGAAAGATAACTAGAGGATATTATATATGTGATATAAGCTTTTGGTTGAATTATTGGATTAATTTTGTAGGCCACTAATTTACACCCCCCCCCCCAGTTATTCTAATAATTGGTATCAAAGCTTTGGTGCTTGGAAGAGATTTTAAAGACTCAAGCTAAAGATCATAAGATGAGAAAAAGGCATGTGCCTAAGTTGAACAAAGACAACTTTGCATCATGGAAAAGAAGGATAAGACTCCATCTATTAGGTATTGGAAATGATGTTACATAATACTTGGATACTGAATATGTTGCGGCGACGAGACCTCTAACTGTTGATCAATTGAGAGATAAACATGAACACAACTCTATAATGATAGAACTTGATTCTTCACTATCTGATGCTGAATTTGAAGATGTCAAATCATGCACCACTGCAAAGCAAATGTGGGACAAACTCAAGCTAGTACATGGAGGAGATACAAATGTGTTGAGAGCTAAGGCTGAAAGCCTAAGAGGAAAGTTTGATGACCTAAGAATGAAAAAAGGTGAGAACATCACTTAGTACAGTAGCAGAATCAAAGAGGTTGTCAATGCTATCCGAGGAGTAGGAGGTGTACTTGAAGAAGAAACAGTGGTAAGTAAAATTCTGAGAACCTTGTTGCATGTTTATGCTATTAGAGTATCTGCAATTCAATAAATGAGAGCAGTAGCAAGTAACAATGTTACTCTTGATAGTTTAATTGGTAGACTTATTTCATTTGAGATGAACAACTATGACAACAGTGTCTTACCAACTATTTAGTTTGCATTCAAATCTTCTCTGAAAATAAGTAAATCAAGTCATAAACACACTATGAGAAATGATAGTGAAAGTGATAGTGATGAACAAGAACTTGATGAAATTAAAGCACTAATGGCTTGAAGATTGCAAAAAGGTAAAGGTAGATACAAAGGTAAATTACCATTGGTCTATTTTAATTGCAAAGAAATTGGACACTTTGCTGCTAGATGCCCTAACAAGAGAAAAGATGAAAGAAACAATGACAGATCTTACGAAAAGAAGTTTGACAGAAGTTATGACTGAGACTACAGAAGCAATCGACAATCTGATAGAAGAGATAACTGAGACTACAAGGACAAAGGCAAGAAGGCTTGTTACCTGGTTGAGAACAAAGCTGAAAAATATTAACATCGATTCTGATGAAAATGTTGAAGTAGTATTTGTTGCTATGAAGGATGATTCAGACGAAGAAGAAAGGTATGTTGGCACTGCACTCGTATCTAAAGTTAGCAAAAATGATGTCTAGATTATTGATAGTGGTTGTACTCACCACATGACTGGAGATAAGGAAAAGTTTGAAAATTTTTAATATTATAATGGTGGATTAGTAAGAATGGGTAATGACTCACCTTGTCCAGTTGAAGGTAAAGGAACCATCATGTTGAATAATCTGATCAGATGTGAAAATGCATATTGGGTGAAAGGACTTAACTATAATCTATTGAGTGTTTCACAGCTGAATAACACAAGTCACCAAGTTGCATTTGAGAACAAAAAGGCAAAGATCTATAATGAACCAGGAAGGTTGATCGGTACTGGTGAACAAACAAAAAGGTAACCTATTCTATCTTGATAAGATTGAGACCACTTGTTTATTGTCTAGAAATGAAGACATTTGGTTGTGGCATAAAAGGTTATTTCATGTGAATTTTGACAACATGGTTAGGATAATCAAGAAAAGGAAAGTAAGAGGCTTACCGAGCATGTCAAGACCCGACCATGTCATGTGTAAGAATTGTCAAAAAGGAAAAATGATGAAGTATAGTTTCAAGAGAAAAACCTACACATCTAATGTTATTCTAAAGTTAGTCCATTATGAATTATATGGACCCATGAGAACAAAGAGCTAATATGGTGATAGATACTTCATTCTATTTGTTGATGATTATTCTAGGATGATGACTGTCATGTTCTTAAAAGAGAAATCAGAAGCATTTAAGATGTTTAAATGGTATAAAGCTATAGTTGAAAAACAAAGTGGAAAAGAACTAAAATGCTTAAGATTAGATAGAGGAGGAGAATTTATTTCTGATGAATTCACTAACTTTTGTAATGAGCATGGAATTACAAGACAGGTTTCTGCACTGAGAACACCACAGCAAAATGGGATTTCTGAAAGAAGGAATAGATCAATTATTGATTATGCCAGAACACTGATGATTGAAAAAGGCATCACACAAACATTCTGGAGAGAAGTTGTAAGTAATATTGTCTATACACTGAACTGAGTTCAATTGAAGAAAGACACCTTATGAGCTATGGTATGGATACACACCAAATGTGAGTTACTTTAGAATTTTTGGAAGTCAATGTTGTATTTTGAAAGATGATATAAATGGGAAAATTGACTCCAAAAGTGATGAAGGAATATTTCTAGGATATTACACCAAAAGCAAAGATTATAAATGTCTTAACAAATCCTCTAACAAAATCATTGAAAGTGAAAATGTTAAAGTGGATGAATTTGCTAAGAAAAATGATGAGGAAAGAAGAAAGGAACCAGAATATTACAATAGATTTGTCTACATTTATGAAACTGACACTCTTCCAGAGCAACACTGTAACGCTACCGAGTGTCAGAACAATGCAACCGAACATCAAGCTGCACACACCAAAAATCAGGAAAATGGTCACAATGCTGACCCAGGTGATGACGATCACAATGAAGATGAAAACGATGATCAGGATGATGAACAAGGATTTGAACCTGTGCTTACCAAATATGTCATAAGACACCATCCACATAACCAAATCATTGGAGAAAAAAGAGTTGGAATGAGAACAAGAAGTAAGTCACTTAACACTAGATGTTTGATTTGTGATTTTGAGCCTAAATCTGTTAATACTGCACTTGAGAATCAAGAATGGGTTAGTGCAATGAATGAAGAGATTGAACATATTAAGAAGAATAAAACATAGACATTAGTACCTAGACCGAGTGACAAAAATGTCATTGGTACCAAATGGATATTCAGAAATAAACTAAATGAGAATGGAGAAGTCACAAGGAACAAAGCAAGACTGGTATGCAAGGGGTATGCACAAGAAGAAGGTATTGACTATGGAGAAAACTTTACACCTGTTGCTAAACTAGGAGTAAGAATTATACTTGCTTATGTTGCTTTCAAAGGATTCAAAGTATACCAAATGGATGTAAAATATGCATTTCTAAATGGAATACTAGAAGAGGAGGTACACATTGAACAACCTAAAGGGTTTGTTGATCCTAACGAGAGGAACGTGGTATGTAAACTACACAAATCCTTGTGTAGATTGAAACAAGCACCGGGAGCATGGTATGAAAGACTTCACTCTTATTTCATTAGTATTGGATTCATTAGAACAAGTGATAACAGTAATTTGTATTTGAAAGGAGAAACTAAAGATAAAGTGTTGATTGCTGAGATATTTGTTGATGATATCATATTTGGAGGTAATGATATGCTATGCAAGTCATTTGCTGATGAAATGAGCAAAGAGTTTGAGATGTCAATGTTTGGAGAGATTAAATATTTTCTTCATTTACAGATTCTACAACAAGATGCAGGCATTTACATCACACAATCCAAATACATCAAAGAAGTTTTGAAGATATTCAAAATGGAGGACTCCAAACCAGTTGGAACACCTATGGAAACCAGATGCAAATTGACAAAGGAAGACAAGACAACCGAGGTAAATCAGACCTTATACAGATCTATGATTGGCAAACTAATGTATGTTGTACATACTAGACCAGATATAGCACATGCAGTTGGTATAGTTACAAGATTCTCTGCTAATCCCAAGGAATCACACATGACTGTTGTCAAAAGAATTCTAAGATACCTGAAGAATATCGAAGACTATGGTTTGTGGTATAATAAAGAAGGCAAATTTGAGCTACGAGTCTATACTAATGTTGATTGGGATGAAAACATAGATGATAGAAAGAGCACAACAGGAGGAGTATTCTTTATGGGTGACAGACTTGTCACATGATCAGTAAAAATCAAGGATGCATATCTCAATCAACTGCAAAAGAAGAATATGTGGTTGTTTCTGCAAATTGCTCTAACATTGCATGGATCAAGCAATTATTGAAAGGTATGAATATGGAAATCCTTGATCCAATGATTATCTATTGTGATAATACACGTGCTATCAACATTTCCAAGAACCATGTAATGCATGTTAAGACAAAGCACATAGCTATTAAGTATCATTACTTGAGGGAACAAGTATGAGAGAAAGAGGTGATACTGGAATATGTGCAATTCAAAGAACAATTAGCAGACATATTCACAAAACCATTGCCAAAAGATACATTTGAGTACCTGAGGAATAGACTAGGGGTCCGACCCTTGCCTACTGGTCACTAAGATGACTTGGAGGTTAGATCAGCCTACACATTATCAGAAGATCAATCATGTTGATGCAAGCTTAGAAATGGACTGCAGTGAAAAATTAGTACAAGAAGGTACTTATCTTAACCGAACACCAGAGATATTATTGGCTACTACAGAGTTGTATTGATTATGGAAAGACATATTCATGATATATTTATGTTTGGCATTGCTGTCAAAGGGAGAGAGATATCCAATAATGAAATATCTTATCAAGGAGAGAGATTAAATGAAATATCCATCAGAGAAAAGAACATCCAAAGGGAGAGAAAGCTTCAAAGGAGAGAGATATTCAATGAAGTAACCATCCATCAAAGGGAGACTATTAGAGAAGAGATTCTACAACAAAGGGAGAGACAGAAGCAGAAGACAGAAGTTGCTACATCTATCCAGTGAAGGGAATGAAGAAAGGAAAGACACTCTGTAAGAGTCAAATCTAAGCTAGAAGAGCTTACCAAGAGTCGGATATTTGAATTGGTTATAGAATAATAAGTTTGGTATGATATGGCACATTTCATATTGTTTTGATAGTATTTTGTCATCAATGCCAAAGGGAGAGATTGATGAACTATAACTGGTTGAATGTTTTAAGATGATAAGTTGATGATCACCGAGATGCAGAAAGTAAAGGCAAGACATTAAATCAGTTAATGTATTATATTGTCATTGATGTCAACTTAATATGTTATGATTTGTCATATACATATTGTCATCAACTTCAAGAAACCAAAGAGATAAAGTTTATGTTATCGGTAAACATAAAAAGCCAATGTACGTCGAGTGACAGTAAACACCGAGGGACAGTGTACACCGACGGACAGAGAACCTCGATCAGTCACAATGTATACCGAGCACAGCAACCCTGAGCATAACTGAAGCGGTCACCGAGCAAAAGTGAAGGTGATGCCCGAGGACAACTGGAGTCATTAACTGAGCAAACTAAGAGTTGATGGCCGAAATCAACTAGAGTGAGAAAATGACAAAATACATAGCTGGTAGGAGCTATATTTAGAGTTAACTGATTGATTGCTTTATTTTCATCGATCAGACAAACTAAAGATGAGAAGGAGATTTAAAGCATAGATAACAAAGAGAGATTTGTGGAATAAATCTAAAGCAAAGCTTTAAAGATTAAAGCAATGCATGGCGAGATTTGTGGATCAAGAAGCAATCTATGTCAAGAACAAGAAATACAAGGAGATTGAAATGGTGAAATCATGTCAATATAAAGAGACAAGGAACTCATTATGAAAAAGAGGAATGTTGAGTATAATTCTGGTGAAGATAGAAGTCTTCATGCAGATCTGATCATACAGGATAAAGAACAGAGCTAAGAATTCTGCAGACACCGAGCAACAGAAGCAAGAGCATTCACCAAGTAGAAAAGAAGAAAGAAGGGGAGCAAAGGTATTGAAGAGCATACTAATCAGAGAGGTATTATGGACTTACAATAGATCTGAAAATCTGCAAGTTAAGTTGTATTATTGAACAGATCATTTATTGTTTCAGTTTAACCATTGATTCAGAAAATCTCTTAACAGAGTGGGATTTAACCATCCTTATTGTATTGAGATACTCAAGCGTATCAAAAGGTTTTCATGTTGACAGCATAGTGAATGTGAGGTCAAATGATAAACTATTAGTTTTAAATCCTCTAACAAGATCGCACTTTAACAGTGTATTTGTAACCTTTAACAGGGTTGGCTCTTCACCGAGCTCACTTCCGAAGAGTGAAAATTTTGTGTTACCAGTCCCAAGTAGTTTTTTCCTTAACAGGGTTTCCACGTTAAAATCTAAGTGTCAAATGTGTATATGGTTCGTTGCTTTGATGTTTTTCTTTACACATTACTAAAACATGATTGGTCGGTAAACACTAAGTTTATTTATTGCATTTCGGTAAAGCTTAAGGAAAGGATAAACAATATATTCACCGAGCAATATATATTTGCTAGAATTACATAAGGCATACATCTTGAAGGACTGAAAGTTAACTAGAGGATATTATATATGTGATATAAGCTTTTGGTTGAATTATTGGATTAATTTTTGAGGCCACTGATTCAAGCCCCCTCCCCCCCTCTCAGTTATTCTAACAGGGTTAGGATTGGGTTTAAAGTTTTGGTTATGATTTTGTCTAGGATTAGGGTTTAATGTTTGGGCTAGGGTTAATGTTAGACTTAGGATTGGGTTTAGGGTTGTGAATAAGGTTTAGAGTTATAATTACAGTTAGGGTAAGGGGTCACATCATGGATAGTGTTATGGTTAGGGTTACGATTCTAATTAGGGTTAAGGCTAAAGGTTAGGATTTAGGTTACATTTAGAAGTATGGTCAGTTTTAGGGTTAAAGTAAGGGTTTTTGGTAGGGTTAGGTTTAGGACAATGATTTAAGTTTATGTCATGATTAGGGTTACAGTTGTGTTTATGGTTTGGGTTATGATCTTCTTTAGAGCTAGGATTATGTTTTAATGTTTGTGATAGGGTAAAGGTTAAGATTTATGATAATGGAGCATGAGACCTATCTTGCACAAACATCATTGACTAAATAGTTTGCCAACCGACCTTATTAGTTGCACAAATATATGTAAAAAAAGACCACATGTTCTCTGTAAATCACCTTACATATCTCTTCGACATACCCATTGCACACAAAGGTGTGATTGCTAGTATTAAATAGTTTAAATTAATAAAAATAAAATTAACACTTCACTCAACCAAACTTAAAACAATTATAAAACCCCAAGTTAACACCTATTCTATACAAGAATAAAAAACCAAACCATTCCATTTAGCATTATGCTCTTTTCTATGACACTTAGTTCAATAACAAAGTTTATATTCTAAGGACGCCGCTAAACTCCCTACAAAATGTACCATTGACCAAATTTTAAAAATCAGAAACCTAACAAATTTTTACAAAAAATCTTTTTTTAAAAATCTCTATATATGGAATTGTATGAGCATTAGGGGATAACTTTTTATATGAACACAACTAAAAATAAGTATATTATTTATTCTCTGCTTACCTTGCGATGAGGTCACTCATATGAAGTGGGTAATTATGCTGCTCACTTTCCATCATACAAATAGTTGCAATTATTGTGGAACCACCCTGTCCTTATTCTTACTTTACAAAATAGACTCATATTTTATTGATTTAGTTATAAAACTTGGTGACCAAAAAAATAACAGTTGAAAAAAAATTGTTAAAAAGGAATCCTTTTAAATTTTCTGCGTCAATTTTCCCTTACATGTCTGTACCTGTCTTGTATTTTAGACCTCTATTTATTTCTTGGGAAAACATTGTGTTGCATTTATGGTTACCCTTTTTTTTTATGTCATGTTATTTGTGTTGTACGAATCAATTTTAGGTTCTGATTAAGGCCACTAGGGGCCCATCTATTCCATCCTTTGCTTCTTTTTATTAGAATATACCTTTACGTAGTGCCCTGCACCATTTCATAACTTTAACCGTTTCTGAAGTTTTGCTCTCTGGTCTCCTAGTCTCTCTCTCTGTTTTTGCCTAAATTCAGAGATCCAGAGCCCTGTCGCATGGTTATTTATGAAAATATCCAACTTGGTTTTTAAGGTACAGAAGCTATTTATTTGTAGATGAACACTCGTTTGTGTATATTCAAATTAGAATATGGTGCAAGCTCAGACTTACTGAGAAAAAAGAACCCTTTAAAACCCATTCATAAGATAAGTTTCTAGTTTTATCTGACATTCTGTTTGTCTTTTTTCTGCACATTTTGCACTGGAGGAAAGCCGAAACGGCAATGGGATTAGCAATAAGAAGGCCCAGTAAGTGTAAGATCAATTATCATCATCATAGCTATAAGCCCAACAGAGACTTGGAGGTGCCATTATTTCACAAAACCTCTCAAAAGATGCATTCCGGGGATCAGTGTGAGAGCTCATCGAGGGATGAAAAAGAGCAGTTTTCTCTAGATGGGGATTTGTTATCTGAAGTTATGAAACACATGGATGCAAGGACACTGGCTAGAGCCTCATGTGTCAATAGGATATGGCATAAAGCTGCACAGGATGACAAACTGTGGGAAAGCATATGTCTCAAGCATTGGGCAACAAACACTGGTTGTGGAAGCCGTCAATTGAGATCTGTTGTTTTGGCTCTTGGTGGGTTTCGGAGACTCTATTCTCTTTACCTTTGGCCTCTGCTTAATCCGTCTGCTTCTTCTTCATCATCATTAGTGGCTCCTCAAGCCTTGTCTCCATTCCTATCAAAGCCTGGTCTGAATAAAAAGCAAAGTGCAAAGACACAATCTTGGGGTAAGGATGAGGTTCATCTTTCTCTTTCCCTTTTCTCTATCCATTGCTATGAGAAAATGAGTAGTGCTCCTATGCAAAACTTGTCCTCTGCCAAGTTTCAATCTGCCAAGCATCCCATATTTGAAGATTCAAGCAAGCCCAAATAGATATAATCCATCTAGCCCCACAACAGATATTGCTGGTATTTTAGTTTTGAGTGTATTTGCTTAAAAACCAAAGTTTGATCTAATCCATCCTAATTTGATCATGGACTTGTAAGTCAACATGAGAACCAGATGTCTTTAAAGTTTTCATGTTAGATGTAAATATATAGTTGGTTTGATGTCCATACGGACTATACGTTGTAGATCTTACACTGCCTGATCAGGAGGAGCGCTCGTGTGCATCACTGAAACCCTTCCACGTGGCTGAAATGAAGATACAATTTATGGGTTTTTTTTTTCAGAGTTTTCCGTGATTGGTCGTAGCTATTGATGAACTTCCGAATGCTAACATGGGTATCACGCTTAGGGTGCTCTGTTTCAAGAAAGTCATCCAACAGAGTTCCCAGTCTCTGTCGTGGGGGAACACTGTTGTAACAATAGAATGATTAATGTAATCTCAAGTTACAGATTGTTACCCATTATGGACTAATCAAACAACATCTTGATTTCTCTTTTATTTTGGGGTTCATAATTACGTCAAGCCCAATTGGCAATCTATGTTCAGCAGATGTAGACAAAGATCAAGGCACCGGGCCGGATTTTGTTTATTGTAAAGCTAACGTTTTGTTGATGCAAAGTTGTGAGTCAAATTACAGGGTTTATCTCATGTTGGGTACTAGGTTAACTTCTTTATGTTGTAGCGTCCTTGAGTCTATAGGGCTGTGGCCTAATTCCTCCAGCACCCAACCAGACTCTAGTAAACAAGGCAATGGAGGCCAGATCCAGAACAGGAAATATATTGTAAAGTCTGCTCGTTAATGAGAAGGGGGCTTTAACAGACAGTTACTTAAGGACTGTATCTTCGTTAATATAAATCTTTACTATCATAGCTGTTTCTGTAAACCCATTCTTGTCTGTCCTGAAGGAGGTTGCCATAGATCTACTGGCATATTTTATACGTTTGTTGTTAATGTTCAACTGGCATTTTCAGCTTATTTCGTTCTAAAATGAGTTTCTTGAATTTAATTTTTTCATTGATTCTGTTTTAGATTCAATCGTATACACATCAATGGTTTCTTCCAGATTTATGTTGTGTCCAAAACGTCTTGGTTTAAGGCCAAGTGTAGATTCCCTTGACTTACCATAACGATCATTCTTTAAAGGAAATTACCAGATTAACTGTATAATATTTCCCTTCATTAATTACAGCAAGGTGTCAATTTTTTTTTACAGTACATGATATAGTTACAGAAGGTTAATTCATACTTGACAGGATTTTATTCTTATTATAATGACTTCTAACTACTGAAGTTGCGCTGCTACAATGATTATTGGGAAAAACTTTGTACTTGACTGTTGATACAGACAGGCACTAAGGACTCTTGTCTGTTTGAAGTAAATGGAATATCAGCTAATAAGGAGAAATTATTAAACTGTTTTTTTAATAATATATGTTACGAGACTTCTAGAAATGTAAAATTGAACTGATATTCACCAGTGAAAAAGAGCAAATGAATGTGAAAAAACAAGTTGATGGTACGTTAACTATGATGTTGACGCTATAGGGTAATTTCTTCATATAGTGAAAATGAAACTTAAGTACACAGGTGGAAAGATAAAATAGTTGCACAATGTATACCTGTGAAAACTAATGTAAACCTTCCTCGACTAAAAAATAATTAGGAACACAATTTTAAGACATCTGCTAGAAAAAGTATTCTATAGATTACACCATTAAGGAATTATTCTGGTGGTATTTATAAAGAAGGTTCAATCGGGGCTAAAGAATTCCTAAGATCTTGCAATTAACAAGCACATTTGATCCTCGTCGTCATGGACTTGATGTGAGAGAGCTGTCAATTAATCTGAAGGCAATACATTACAACCATGGTTATACTGGTGAAGCGTGTAAATAGATGTTGGCTGCATTCTTTACAAGAATAGCTTTATAATGGTCCACAAAAGCATTTACTTCTTTTGAGGCTGTGAAGAAGGTATAGGAAAACTCCAAAGATAAAGACCTCTCCCAGCTATCGATGAATTATCAATTAAAGATAAAATTTATTTCTTAGGAACAAATCTGAATACAAGTAAGAAACTCCCTTTCAATCATGAGACTGAACAAATCATAAGAATAGATGATATTGAATGTGGAACCCTGAACAAATTGCTTTTAGATGATCCGCGTACCCTATGACCTAAACCTTTTAACGATCAACTAGCTACTGAACACTTCGGACTTTCAAAGATAGCTACATTCAATTATTAAGAGGTTTTGGTTATTTTCTACACTCAATTTATGAAAGCATTTGATTTAATGGCAAAGTTCATGTTGTAAGCATTTAGCTAATGCTGAGTTCAAATCTTCTCTAATAAAAATAAAAATAAAACACTAATGAAAACACACCCAAAATTAACTAACCTATTCAGATTCCATTGTTAATTGTGGCAATAACCTTTCAGTTTCTGAGGGATAGCAGCTAAATAACTTTTTTACATAGAGATACTTGATGTCTCTCAGAGAAAAGAGACCTAAAGCATGCAAGTGATATTTCAAGTCTTAGGTAGTGCTAGCTATCATCATTACCTCAGTGAAAACTATGTCCAAGTGAATGAGGACACATACCATGAGAAATAGTTTCTTCGTTCCAAATAATACATTTGAGCATAAGAATTTGCACCATTGATCTAAGGTTGCCCCATATGCAAAAGAAACATATTCCAAATCAACGAGCCATAAATAATTGTAGGTTCTAACGAATAAACATCTTCGTTGTGGATGTGACATCCTAAACAGTTAAAGCCTACTTCACCACTACAATATGGCCAAGGATGTAAGGATGCATGCCTTGTACACTCACAAGTTCTGATACTGGCTTCAATAATGATTATTGTTGATATAACCTTTGTCTACTAACCATTGGAAAGAAATGGAAAGAAGTCTGAAGTAGGACCCCTCTATCGTACAAGAAGCCATCATAATAATTTTGTCAAGAATTAACAATAGTCACAAAACAGGTCTAGCACATCAAGTTGTCTTTGTCACTCCTTTTAAAATAAGCTTATAAGATCACATCATCTCCAAAAATAGTGGTGGATTAAACTTGCTCAACCATCAAAGGATCTTTTTTAAGATATAAAAAAATTACTGCAAAAATTATAATGTTATAAATGGCTACATTCTTCCAAAGAAGTTTACATCCAATCATCAATTTAGTAATAAAAATTAATATTTAAATTAAAAATTGCAAATATGATTATTATATACTTGATATTGTTTGTGTCAAGAAATTATAGCAAATAGCTAATCATCACTTTAGCATCAATTAGTTTAAATATGTTTCAAATGCCTAAAGCTTCAAGTATTTAAGTGGGGCAATTATATACATAGAAATATGAATATTACAGCCTCTACTACACAACTTAGAACATAATTCTTAAAGATTAAAAATTAAAAATATTAAATTCAATTTATTCAACTATTTTTGAAGGTCTTAAAATATATGACTTAAAAGAGTCTCTTCTAATTTATGTGATATTTAGAAATGAAAATTATTATTATTTATTAGTAAAGTAAAAAGAATTTTTGATTAAATTTGTGTGAATATTGTTGATCAAATAGTTCTCATCATATTCTATAAGCTACCACCAAAACATTGATTTGAAACAATTTATACAATTTTTATCAAAATCTCATTTTCATTTATCAATATGAATAAAGAAGACATCATTAGTAAATATTTATTTATTAATTATATATTAACTTTTAATTTTTTTATTTACCAAATATAAAATAGATGAATATCCATTGTAAAACCAATCAATGCATGTATTCCACTAATTTTTTGTCACTATTTATGTATGTGCATAAAAAAGTTTGTCACTAAGGACAAGAGTGAATGTCACTAAATAGTTGAGAAGCGGAGTGAGCATATTTTTCACAAGAATTTAGGGTTTTGGGGCAATAGCGATATGCAGGCCAGATGGCCCTTTCGAAGAAGGTATGGCGATGGTTTTCAAAACAAAGCTTGGAGATCATCATCTCAAGCATGGACGGCTTCGACAAACCCTAGAAGACGTAGTTTCAAAATAGTTAATGGTAGCCAAATGTGGAAGGATATCAACAAAAGGAACAAATGCGGGTATGCCCCTTTGCATATTGGTAGCACTGTCAACTTCAAGAATATTGAGGAGAAGCTTTGGTGTCCAAGAAACCAGGAGATATCATCTCAGACAACTAAGGTGAGTGATAATTGGGACCATTCAAAAGTGATTTCATTACTGGGAGAAAACAAAGAGTGGGTTGATTCAGTTTGTTTTCTCAAAGAAAATACTTTTTTCATGAAGTGGAGTGGGGATTGGTCGGCATTCATCAGAGTAAGGCACTAGTGTGATGAACATTTGGGAAAGGAATGTGGTTTGAAGACCCTCCCAAATGGTTTTTACCTAGTGACCCGCCCTACGAAAAAGGATAAGGAGTAGGTACTCAATAGTGGATCATTCATCATGGGGGGAAGGGCTTTTACATCAAAGATTGGTTACCAAATTTTGATATGAAAAAGGAAAGGATTGAGGAGGTTCTTATTTGGATTCGATTGTACAACCTCTCGTACGAGTATTGAGGCCTAGAAACCCTTAAATCGATTGGTAATAAGTTGGGTGTCTTTGTTAAAGCTGATGAGGTGCTTGAAAGAAAATGAGTTTACCATGTATGCATGTATTTGTATCCTTTGGAAGGCAATTCATCCCCTACTTGAAATCGTAGAGTTGAAAACAGGAGAAGGCATCTAGAGGCAGTCGATCGAAGTAAAAGATGTGGTGGAATCATGTTCAAACTACAAAGGGATAAGACACTCGACAAAAGAGTGCATTAAGGGCGATAAAGGAAAAGCATTGGCTAAAAATGCTCTAACTGACTCATTAATCATGCTCACTGAACTCAATCAGAAGGAGGATCTTGATGTTCTTCTGGAGCACACAATGCTCAATCTAAACCTGAACAGAGATTTGGCTAAAGGAGGCATGGATGGGTTGGATGTAGATGGGCTGCAAAGAAGAGAAATTGACCTATTTGAGAGTGGAGTTGGTCGTCAAGAACAAGATGCTTCACACAAACTCGGCTCTTTTAACATGGTGAGGGACATCTCAAAGGATTCTAAGAAGAAGCCTGAAAACAATCATGGTGCAAGAAAGATGGTGGATTCTAGTGATATCCACAACCATCGACAACATGAAGTTCAGGGGTTGAAAGGTGTTTCCACCCCTAGGGTTGTAGACCTTCAACAACAAGTGGAAGTGGACACCCAGTCGGGACAAAAAGCAGATATGTTTCACCGAAACTAGAATAGACAACAAAAAGCAGAGGTGAATTTGAGTTCAAGGGTGGTGAAATTGGGTGTTGACTATATAGACGAAGTATGTTGAATAGGGTTGATGTGTGAAGTAGACAAGGAAAATTTTAATACTTCCTCTAGTAATGCGCAAAGAGCCTTTTAAAAAGGTGATGATGGGGTGGTTAGAGAGAAACAGATGTTTTTGGAGTAGAAATTTAAAGACTTCAAGGATGTTGGAGATGAGATTGAGGGGAAATCTTATTTTTTAAAGACATTCAAATTTTCCCAATCAGAGATCTAGAAAGCTCCTTTGAGGAAGCCAAGGATAATGGGGACACCTTTGAAGAGGCTAACTTAAATTATGTATCAATCGATGAATCGGGAGGTGAGTATGAGCTTGGCCTAAATGCTGAGCTAGGAATCCTAGAGAAGAGGACTCTAGAATAGACCACAACTTTACAGAATAAGGCTAAAGTTGGACAAAAGAAGAAAATGGGTGCCAAAACCCTCAAAATGAAGCTTGAGATGGCGGGAAGTGCAGCTAGACAAAGCAAATTGAGATTGAGAAAAGACTATGCCTTTTCCCAACAACAATGAAGGTCCTTTCATGGAATGTCAGGGGATGCAGTACCCCTGATAAGATTCGTCTGATCAAAAGGTGTCTTGATCAAATGAGACCTAACTTAATTTTTTTGCAACAAACTAAGCTAAAAGGGATTGATAAGGACTCTTTTTATAAACGTTTCAATAAATGGAAGTGTAGTCTTGTTGATGTTATTGGAGCACCAAGTGGTTTAGGTGTTCTTTGCGATGCTTCAGCTTTGGATGTACAAGTGATACGGCTAGAAAGGTTTTGGCAGTGTTTGAAAGTTTTTTCAAAACAACTAACTACAAAGTTTTTGTGTTATTAATGTTAATGGTCCCAACGAATCCTCAGGGAAAAAGAACCTGTGGAAAGAAATATCAGAAACCCTAGCTAATGGGGTTGATGTAATGTGCCTTTTGGGAGGAGACTTTAATGTTATCCTCCATCCCTCTAATAAGAAAGAAGGAATAAGTTGGCAAGGCCAAAGCCAAAAAGATTTCAATGAATTTGTTACAAACAATGGGCTCATTGAAGTGTTTTTCAAAAATGGTGAATTCACATAAACAAACAGGAGGAGTCATTTCCTTAATATTGCAGAAAAGCTTGATAGAATTTCCTTGGTTGGTAACTGGGTAGAGACACAATGGACTTGCGATGTTGATATCCTCCCAATAGCAGGGTCTTATCACTACCCCATCAATGTTCGCATACAAGAGGAGACAACCCTAGAAAGATGCCATTTTAAATTTGAGTTGATGTGGTTCTGAGCGGATGGTTTCAATGAGCTGATGGAGGAGTGGTGGAAGAATGCTCCTCTTAGAACCTGTAATAAGGCTTTTATCTTTTTCAAAAAATTACAATTTCTCAAAGAACAATTAAAGAGATGGAGTAGGTAAACTTTTAAGAATATTTTCAAGAAAAATTGGAGTCTGAAAATTATTTCAGTTTGCTTCATACAAAACTTATAGATGAGGGAATGTCTGAAGTTAATTTTACTCAAGAAAAAATGTTAAACAAAATGTACTCTAAAGTATTGTAAAGGGAGGGGGTCTTTTGGCATAAAAAATCCTTAGAAACATGGTTAAAGAAAGTTGATTGCAACACAAAATTCTTCCACAATTCTGTGAAATTTCATAAATTTTGTAACAAAAGTTTCTCAATCAAAGATGCTAATGGAAATACCATTCATGAAGCAAAATTAATCAATGAGGAGGTGGTTAGTTATTTTACTAATATTTTTTTCAGGCAATAAGGATGATGCTCTTCAAGACTTGGTCATTTTGGATGTAATTCCTCAATGTATATCAGAGGCCTAGAACTTCATGCTAGTGAAAGAAGTATCTCTAGAGGAAGTAAAATGTGCTTTGTTTGGCCTAGGGGGGATAAAGCCTCAGACCCCGATGGGTTCCCAAAAACCATTTTTTCAAAGGTTATGGGACATTTTTGCCCTTGACCTATTAGATGTAGTGGAAGAATCTAAGAAAGAGGGTTTTGTGTTAAAAGATTTTAATAACACAATCATTGATTTAATTCCAAAGCGATTGGAGATCAGCTCCTTTGATGATTTTACACCCATATCTTTACGTATACGATCTATAAGATTGTTTCAAAGGTGATAGCTAATAGATTAAAATTTGATATGTAATTAGTGATTTCCAATAAACAAAGTGTTTTCTCTCCAAATAGATCTATTTATGAAGGTGTTATAGTGGCTCATGAAGCAATACATTCAGTAAGAATTGCAAAGACAGAGAGAATGATGGTAAAATTAGATATAAAGAAGGCTTATGATGAAGTCAATAGAAGGTTTTTGTTGTTGGTGCTAGAGAAATTTGGTTTTAACAAGGAATGGATAAAGTGGATTGAAAGTCACATTAACCACTCCCCACTTCTCAGTATAACTTAATGGTAGCCCTCGGGGTTTCTTTAATTCAAGCAAAGGCTCAAGGCAAGGTGATCCAATTTCACGTTATTCTTTTCATCGTAATGGTTGAAGTATTAGGAAGGTTAATCGCAAAAAAAAATGAGGGGATGGTTTATGGAAAGCCATTATAGTAGCTCAAGGTTTAGAGCCAATTTATCACCTTCAATTTGCAGATGATACCTTCCCAATGGGAGAATCAACACTCAAAGAAGCCAAATTAATGAAGGAAAGACTTGACGAATACAGTAGGCTTCAGTGCAGTGTATTAACTGGAGGAAATCAGGGATTTATTTCTTCAACATGCAATGTCAAAAGCAAAGGGAAATTTGTAGGATTTGGGTATGAGGATGGGTAATCTGCCAGGTAAATATTTGGGAGTTCCCCTTTTTGGAGGGTCTTGCGGGTTTGATGTATGGAAAGACTTAGTTGATGGTTGTGTAAGGAGAGTGGTCAGTTGGAAAAGTAAGTGGCTAACATTTGCAAGCAGAATCCTTATGCTGAAATCTGTTATTCCTACAATGCTTGTTTTTTCAATGATGTGCTTAAAAATCCCAAAGAAGATCATTAGAGTTATAAACAAAAAATGAAAAAAAGATCTTCTAGAATGGTGCTAATGATCTAGACAAAATTCCACTCCTAGCATGGGACAAAGTGTGTAAGGCTAAGGATAAAGGTGGTGTTGGGTTGAGAGATTGGAAAATTTTAAATGAGGCACTAAGAGCCAAATTGGTGTGAAACATTTACTCTAAACCTGATCAGCTTTGGGTGAAAATTTTGAAAGCTAAATACATTGATTATAATGGAAGGCATAGGATACTAACTATACGAAATCCTTTGAATGGCTTAGCAATATGGAACTTTATTGTGGCATGTCATTTGGTTATAGTGGATCACATTTCTTGACAAATTGGCAATGGTATGCAAGCAAAGTTCTGGGATGGTTTCTCAGCTTTAAAAGATAATGGGGAATTGCATGATCTCAGATTGTTTCTCACAATGATGGGGAGACAAAGTGAGAGACTACTTGGAGTTAAAGCGAGGGCATTTTGGACCGGAATGGGTTTAGAAATCGATAAAGATTGAAGGTCTATCTGGGCAACAAAAAGATGTAATCAGGGACATTTTTTAAAGAAGGAAGACTGTGATAACAACTAAAGAAGACAAAGTGGTTTGGTGTGGTGTTCTTAATGGAAATTATTCAATCAAGATTCGATACCAGCTCCTTGACAGATTAGATAGGCTTGAACAATGCCCAACAAACCTTTGTTGGAGAAAGGAGTGCCTACCTAAGGCAGGTTCATTTGCATGGCTAGCTATTAGAGGAAGAATTTTAACTGGGAAAAGACGGAAGAGATTGGGTTTTGTTGGGCCTACTAAATGTGTGATGTGTGAGAAGGGAGAGGAGACAATGGATCACTTACTTCTACATTGTGAATTTGTTGCAGATTGTTGGGATATGTTGTCATCTAGTCTGGGATGGCATGGACCTCTACAAGCCTCTATTCGGGAAGTTTTTAATAGCTAGCTAGTCCATCAGAAGAAATCAACACTTTCATGTGTGTGGAATGTTAGCCCATCAATTCTTTTATGGGAGATATGGAAGGAGCGTAATAGGGATATTTTTTGGATAAAAAGGAATCAAAGGCAAGAATATTCTCTAGGATTAACCTCGCAATTGAAGAGGTGGTAGGGGTTACAACTTCAAAGTTATTTCAATCACATATCCCTTTCACCATGGAGGATAAAAGAATCCACAAGATGTAGCCAGGAATTAAAATCAGGCATGTTAAGGGGTCGGGCTGGGTGAAACCAGCAGCAGAGGTTAAGAAGGATGTGGTATGGGAGAAGCCTACAAATGGATGGTTTAAAATCAAATTTAACGAACCAATAAAAGGAAACCCAAGACCATCAGGGGCAGGAGTCATTGTCCAAGATTGGTTGGGTAATGTAGTAGCGTATGGTGCTAAACAGTTAGAAGAAGGAACAAACAATGTGGAAGAGGTGAAAGTGGCTCTTATGGTTATCAAATTAGGTAAATCTCTAGACTTAAGAAGAGTGCATCTAGAAGGGGACTCTCTAATAATAGTCCACGCAATCATGAATGGTAATTCGATTGCATGGCATATACAAAATTTTATCAAGGAAATCTTGGAGGAATAGGCAACTTTTGATGATTTTAAAGTGAGCCATGTGCGAAGATTGGGAAACCAAGTGGTAGATTGTTTGTCAAGATGGGCTCTTTCTTTTGAAGAATGTGGTGGAGTCAAGGTGGAAGATTTTCGAACTCTAACCATCCACGATTAAGGAGAAGTATAAAGGATGATTAATATGTGATCAACCCCC
>MU224951.1:11649799-11673709 GCA_018584345.1 Thuja plicata | reverse complement strand
GCCAAAATGTTGTATGCTGAATGTGGACCTCTGAATTCAACACAAACACAACATAGTCCTTACACAATCGCTTAATTCACAAAGACAAACATGAATTGTTTGCTCTGCAAATACGATTGAAGCGACCCGTTGCCTCCTAATTAAATGTGGATGTTGAGTTTTACCCTCAGAACGAGAGCCAACAACTTGACCATTGCTAACATAGAGGATTTAAGAATGCAAGAAAATGAGAAATGCCATTATTTCATGAGAAATCTACAACTAGTCTATGTAAAGAAATGCAATTAAACTAAGAAACTGAATTGCACTAGTCTAAGAATGATTTGCAGCTATTCTATGGATGTAAAGATGCAATTAAACTAGCAAAGGAAAGTAAATGCTCTTAGTCTAGAATTGAAAGCTTGTAATCTATGAAAACTTGAGAACATCAAATTGAAATGTTAGATATGGAAATGAATATTGGATGAAAGCATATATCATTAATTCCAATTGAAATATTAGCCTAATTATGCAAATGAGCTTAAAAACATGAAATCAAAAGTAAATTGCCTATAGTATTGATGCTCTCCAAAAAGTCCTCTTCTAATGAAGAAAATAAGTCCAATTTATAGAAAAACATGGAAAGACGATGAAGAGTTTCTTGAAAAGAAACAGTTGTCTCTTCATTCTCTTTTGAGACAAATAAGCAAAGATTATTTAAATAAAAGAGTGAATTATCGCCACATAAGTGTCCTTTTACATGGAATTATGAAATTCCCTTTTTGAGGATAATTCACTCAGTAATTAAATAACCTTTCAATTCCTTTTATGTATATTAGCCAAAGGGGGTGGAATTGATTTAATTAAAAGCACTTAGGACTTTAGGATTAAATCAATTAATCATAGAGATTTTAGCTAATAATCATTTGAGAATTAGGAATTAAATGTAATGTCAAATTTATGCAAATTTGGGTTTTCTGCATTTGAAACTCAGTCAATTAAAGTCAATAAGGAGAAGAATTTGCCTAATACAATAGGACTTTGAAGATGAGAAAATGCACCAAAATTGATTAGGTTTAGTAGGTGCCAATTTTGGGGTGTTACAAAATCTAATTGATAAGTTAAAAGAGTTAAAATACATATCAATAGAGTTATATAACTTCTTATTTTTTGAATTAAAATGCATGATCTTTTCAAACATAAAGTCCAAAAAAATATCAGTAAGAAGAGAAACAGATTCATACAATTGAATCTAAAAACACTCTTACACTAATTCCATGGACTAAAAAAAAAAAACTCAAACCTATTAAAAAGAGAAACTATCAAAAGACTTAAACATAGAATAAAATCTTTTGGGGTCAAACAGAATTAGCAAATTATGTTCAGACAAGTGGGGAGCCTTGGTTAAATATTACATTTTACCCTCCTCTGAGAGCATTGCAGATGGAACATGGCATTGATCAAATAATTAACACGATTCTCAAAGACAGATTTTTCTTGCTTAAATAGGGGCAGGATGAAATAATTTGGAATGATTCAAAATCGGGGGACTACAATGTGAAGGATATAGAATTATATCAGGTACGCATCAACAAACTCAATCTCAGTTGTCTAGTCAATTATGTTGGAACAAGGCATGCCTTCTGAAAGCAGGCTTATTCTCTTGGGTAACACTCCAAGGCAGAGTCTTACTGTTGATTGGTTCAAGAAGATTGGATATCAAGGCCCATCAATGTGCACTTTATGCCATAATAATGAAGAAGATACAAATCATTTGCTACTATCATGCCCTTTTGCAGCAGAATGCTTTGTGCAAAATTAGGTTGGTCATCAGCTTTGCCATGTGACATTTTATTTATATCTTGGCCCCAGCCTTACAAGGATTGCCTCTGTGGTAATTTATGGATTATATCTCCTCCCATCTTGATATGGGAATTATGGAAAGAGAGAAATAGAAGGATATTTCAAGATAAAATAATGGATAAAGCTTATTTTTTTAACAAGATTGAGGCGACTATAGTAGAAGTAATGAATTCACGCATCCAATCTCAAAGTGCACAACATAATTTTTACACCAGTTGGGATGATAAAATGTTGAAGTGTTGATTTGATCTCAAGGCTCCTCCCATCATAGGCAGAGGAATTAAAGCAAGTGTTAGGATTAGAGCTAATTGTCATTGGTCTGCTCCTCCTCAGGGATGGTTTAAAGTGAATTTCGATGGGGCCTCCAAGGGCAACCCATGCCCATCAAGGGTTGGATGCATAATTCACTCCAGTGAGGGCAAGGTAATAGCGAAAACTGCTAGGCCTCTAGATATAGGCACCAATAACATGGCAGAATTTAAAGCATTGCTTTTTGGTCTTTCGTTAGCAATGGAGTCGGGAGTGGGTAAATTGGAGATTGAAGGTGACTCCATGATTACATTAAATGCAGTTAGAACCCGTGCTACCCCAAATTGGAGATCTCAAGCAACATTGGAGGTTATTTTAAATTTGGTAGATAAATTTGAATCTACAACGGTCAACCACATCTATCGAGAAGGAAACCACCTGGCTAATCAAGCAATGTTGGGAATAACTCTTAAGTACACATGTACTTCATTAGTGGAGTCAAGATTGGAGTGTCCACCCGAAGTATTTACTTCCTAGCCTGAATTGGCGGGAGGTGGCAAATCACGGTCACATCGCACCTCAAACATAAACTGAGAAGGGATTGCTCATAAAAGCACGGCACCGCCTCTTCTTCCTGACATTGCTTGTTGCTCATGCTCAGCAGTCATTTCGACCTCTTGTGTGTACCTTTTTGGGGATCATAGTCTCTCCTCCGGCACTCTTTTTTGAAGGGAAAACAAAAGCAGAACATTCTTAGAGCCAAATTTAGATAGAGCTAGATATGGAAACTCGTCAACTATCCTCCATCTTGGGTCGTATAGCCAAATGATTATACATTCTTGCGAACCAAAATTAGTTAGAGTCTAAATCATCTTCATCTTGGGCCCATTAAAGGTGAAAAGATTGTGTGAGAACAGATAACAAGGGCAAGGATGTGACATTTTGATTGCAAGTTGGCAAGATTTGACAGCCTTTGGGTCGAGATTTATGCATAGTCAGAAGAGGTGATTGATCAGCAAATTTTTTAGTATGGATAGCTCATACGTGGTAACAACAATACAGATTGCCTTAGCAAGGGATAATTTTCCTCCAATCAGCCAGCTATGGATTCTCCGATCAAGTTGAGATCAAACACATTGCCTTCGACAATCCCATTGACACTCCCAGGCTTCAAGAGGTTTGTAATTTCCATCATAGACGAGCAATGCATACTGTGAGGAAGGTATAAGGATTCAACTTTCTTGGCACCAATCATCGCTTTAGAGTGAATACAGACATATGCACAAACTTTCTGGCGAGCATACTGGTTGTTGGTGTATGCAAAGTCGTGGCAGAGGAGCTATGCCATCGTCTCTTCAATGAAGACTTTTTGGTTGGTTTGCATGGGGCGATCGATTATAAACATAGATGCAGATATAACCACCCTATTACTTTGGGACTTAGCAACAGTGATAACTGCAGGGGAACCATTTTTGGGCTTTGACTCGGGCATAAGAAGGAATATCTATGGCGGGCCTCCTAGACGTCTATTCATTCTATGGGGGTTGGAGTGGGAGGACAACCAAATAAGAGGATTCATAATGAAAAAAGGCATTGACTTTCTTTCAAAAAAATTGGGCTCGCAAGACGGCTTGGATCTTGGATGCCCCTTTTGGTAATGATCTGGATGAACTCGATTGGGTTTTTCAATACAAATATGATGAAAAGCTAGATGGCTTGGGAAGCAAAGACTCCTTTGATAATGAGAAGGACGATGAAAAGGATGAGGAAGATGATAAGGATGATGAGGAGGAGGATGTTGGTGGGGCTGTTGGGGAGGATGCAGAGGAAGAAGATCGGGACGAGGATGAGGACAAGGAGGATCAGGAATCAGATCACCTGCAATACTCAGAGGAGCATGATGAAAGCAATGAGGATGGATCTTCTTCATCCTCAGGGTAGAGCAGAGAGCTAAGTGCTTTCTGAGTTTTTTGTTATATAGTGCTTAGATATTATTGTTAAGGGGGTTTATAGTAAAAAACTAACAAGTGTTAGCTAGGGGAGCATCTTTTTGCTCCATTTTGGATTGGAATTATAGCTAGTGGTAGTCTCTGGTTTATAGTTTAAATTTATAGGTATTGATTAAAATATCTCCTTCGGCTTCGGCCTCTTATCCATCAAAAAAAAAACATAGAATAAAATCTTCTAAATTAAATACCCTTTATCACATTTTCAAAATAATAGTATCCCTACTCCAATCCCCAACTCCCATCAACAATTTACCCTAGTTTAAAATTAAAATTTGAACATTTATATCAGCATAATGACAATACAATTAATATTTCCATTCATTTAAACATTTTTTATTTTTTTTCCTCCAAGTTATCTGTCTCCCATTTGTTATGGTTGTGTCCCCTTTACCAGTCCAATCCCTGTCCTCTCATAACTATGACTCAAAGACACATAAATGAAGTTGATTATAATGTAAAGCAGTAGTACGTAATAAAGCTAAAATTTTAGTAGAACTTTTACGTCCCCATCTTCCCTATCAACATCAACTTAGAATTAATTCATGACAAATTGCAATGCTACCAGGCTTGCAGGCAATCATCAACATAAGAATATAAACGGTGAGAGAAGACATAAAACATTATTACAATGGCAAGACAGTCAAACTTCTCTATATATGTCAACTTTGGGAGCACTTAGACCAAATAAGGTACAGATTTTGCTGGAGACAATGGAACTAATAAAATACATTATTACCTGCATCATCTGTTGAGTTTGAGCTGGTCAAAATGAGGGGTTGAATGCTACCTCGTGCTTATTAGGTGCCCATATTCAAAGCAAACTTTTTAGGGGTGCCAGGAGCAAAAGGCAGCAATAGTTTTTAGACAGATGTATCTAATCTATCATCTCAGCGGAAGCTTCATCAAGGAAAAGTTAAGGATAGAAAACGCGCGATTCTTTACCATGTTTAAATATTAGTGCCCATTAGATAACTTTCTACAACCTGCTGAGCTTGCCTCTGTGCAGGTAGGTAGTTACATCAGTGATGCTCTAAAACTTATGAAAATGGATACTTATGAGATGACTCATCTGTACCTATAACATTATTTTTCCACAAATCCTACAAGTAACAAGGACTCCCATAATCATCACTTAAAAAACTCATGATTATTGGATATTCATCTTCAAAGAAAAAATTGCGGCCTATGATGATTAATGATGCAGCAAATTTACGGCTGATGCAGAACCCTGATTATGAATTTAACAACCGCGGCAGAAAATATGAGAATGTCTACAACACTACCCTCTATGTATGTCAAAACAATATCTACGACTCAATACTTTGTGTATGTCAAAATGTCTACATGGTGGTAAAATATGAGAATGTCTACAACACTACCCTCTATATATGTCAAAACAATATCTACAACTCAATACTCTGTATATGTCAAAATGTCTACATGGTGGTGCAGTCAACACGATGTAAAACAGGTTTCACATAATAGACTGTAAAAGTCCAAGCATAAAGCAATTCGTGCAACAGTAAATTCAAGCTTGCAGGGGAGACCTGACAATGATTGCTATCTACTATGGTTCACAGGGCAGAAAAGGTTCAATTTTCAGAGAACAGCCTGATATTAAATCTACATATAAATCATTGGCATGCAAAGTTTGGTTAGCAACCTGCACACACAATACAACACTCTACAGTAAACGTCAACTACAGAAACACAGCAGACAAGAAGAATATAGCACAAAAGAGAACATGCAGCATTGATACTGATCCTTAAACCAATGGGAAAACACAGGAGATCTCGTGGATATCAGAAAGATTATTTACATAGATTCTAACTCTATATTTTTCAATTTCTCATACATGTGTACAAAGAAAACCAGATGCTATTAACTCTTAACATTATGCAACTCTTTGTTTACAATATTCTATTCTACAAGGTTTGTGTTCATATGTTCTTCTAAAGGAGAACAGTTAACAATTACTTTAGTTTTAAGAGAACAATCCCCAAAAATAGTTAGTCCATTCCTCCTCCAAAATTTTGAACCCCCTGGTTCAAAATCAAATTCCATGAGAAATCAGAAACCCCATTGCTATTATTATCTTTTTTCTGGGAGTTGCAGGATTGTTTTCACCCCAAAATGCTACTGCATCAAACAGTTTATCAAAAATAACAATCGTTCATTGAACGTTCTATATCATTCTCCCTTTTTAAAATTTTGAACCTCTTCGTTCAAAGCTAAGTTTATACAAAATCAAACTCTAGGAAAATTCAAAATGCCAAGAAAACACAAGAACCTAGTTGCTAATATTTTCTTTCTTGATGTAAGATTGCTTTTATCCTAGGATGCTATTGCATAGTGCTCACAAATTTGGACTAGATGCTAGAACCATATTTTTGAATCTTTTAACTTGGTACCATCTCAATAAAAGATACCAATTGGCATCAAGTGTTGGTTCCATACCCAACATTACCAATCATTAGTTGTACCGACTTACACATATGCACATGGTTCATATCACAAATCACACACATAGTGGTTGTCTCCAACCTATGTCATATATACACAAGGACTAGCTCATACACATCATAGGTACACAAGTTGTCAAGCTCACACATATCATAGCTACACAAACTGACAAGCTTTGGCATACATCACATACATAGTGAGCTGCTCTGACATACATCACAAAAAAATGGTGACTTTCTCATACATAAATCACAAAGACAATAGTGGCTGGCTCATATAGGCATCGCAAATAAAATAGTGTCTAGCTCATATACAATGGCTAACTATCTCTTGTCCTTAGTGCATCCAAAGAGAAAAGGAATGTCAGTGCATTGCGCACTACACCATGGATCCCATTCCCTTCCTTAGTCTTTCGCACCAAAGGATAATTGAGAAGAGGATTTTGTGTATCCATACTACACGGGAGGTCCATCGTCAACCCAACAAGGTCAAGTATACCATCAAACAATCGGGAAGAGGATTTGGTGCATCCCATATTACTCCGCGGGTCTGTCCTAAGTCCCAAAGATTTCCACAAGTAGTGAACCAACCTAGCTCGATGGATTCTGAATTCAATTGGCTATAGGCCACTCGCAACATGTTTGTCCAACCAGAAAGAAGTAGCTTCCCACATATAACTTGGTAGCCTTAGTGATACTATCAACTATCTTCTTCACAAACTCGGGTGAAACTTGGCAACAATCACCCCCATGCTAAAAGTGACTTCTAATGAACCCTCTTAATACAACAATTAGCTCTGGTTACCACTAACTGCATGGTAAGGCAACTACCCGTGCAACTGTTACCATATCGAATCTCGGATAGCCCCTAGTAATCCTTCACCTCTGTGAACCATGTGAATGTCGGCTAATCCAAAAGATAGAACAATAGCTCTAGGCATTCATCATTGGCACAATCCAATGACAACCGGCTAACTGTTACTATATCATATCCACAATAACCTTGGCAACTTCACCTCTATGAACCAGGTGAATGTCGACTAATCCCTTGGAGTAGCCCAATTATTGATTATTGTCACGATCAAATGACTGCCTATCACTGCATAAATATCCCGATGGTTCACACTCATGGGTGTCATACATAACAAAATTCACAAGGCTAAACAAATGGATAAGTATAACACAATTGACTGATTTAGGAATGTACACAAATTCCTATAAGTCAGGGATTAAGCTTCACAAACACAACATATAGAACCAACACAAGATGGCCTCAGCTTAGCATGTTCGCTTAAGCAAATGCCAACTATAATGAAGTCAATTCGTTCACTTTCTTTAGATCACTATTCAAAGGCACCTTTCGACCTCGTTTGAAGTTATAACTCTCTCCTAATAGTCAATTACAAATTTTAGACTCCTCTAAAGCCTACAAAAGAGGGAAGAGGTCAACTAAATTCGGAACAAACCCACTACCTAGGAGTTATCCCCCATGCGGGCTTTGAGGTCACAAGGATATCCTTCACCCAAGGACCACCTATGTTCCCCACTTCCAAACTAGTCAAAGTTACACATAGTTCTCCTCACAAGGTCTCTCAAATGATCTACAAACAAGTTCCCAGTTTCATAACCCTATACTATGTCACTTCTACCCAAGTATGTCAAGACCTCCAATTAGACCTCACCACAATTAAAATTCCCAATTCAACATGAGTATCCCACAAGTTAGGTCAATCTCCTAATTATCTTGGTTCATACAAACCATACTATGTTGGCTCACTCGATAAAATAAACAACATCCCTCGAGAACAATGTTACAGAGTTAGGTTCCCTTACTTCTCTAATTAAGCCTACTTTTGAGTAAGTTATCATTTACCCATGACAATCTACAACCACAATCCACTCACAAGAGATGCATCAGTATTAGAGGATAGATGGTAAGATTATTATAGAAAGTCTCCTAACTTTTCAAGTTCTTGAGCACCATACTAGATATTAGTTGTGTCGAGATTATGATTCCCAATTACTTATAAAGTATGTTAATTTCATTTTAAGATCAAATGAAGTGACATTTAATTCATAATTATCCACCTTTCATAAATACACACAAATCACTTTTGTTTATTCATTATCAGCTACAACACTAGATAATTCAAAATTCATGTTACAAAAACTGCAATAAAAATTCATAAGCTTTTATACATATTTAGGAGAGTTATGGATATAGGTTCTTCATTGAATCCTACTCTTTAGCTTTGTAAATGTAGTGGTGATAGACAGTGGCCCTTGTCATTTATAAAATCTAATAGAATTCCTCTTTAGTTATGCTTTTTTTATTGGTTGAGCCCTCTTCTTGATCTCTAGTTGAGCCCAAATAAATAGGAGGCTAGTTTTCATCTGATTTACTAAAGCCCAATTTTATATATACTTGCATCATTTTCAAGTAACAATGACCCATACAATTATGTTCTTAACATAAAAGAGTCTCTTCTTGGTTTACACTTGCATTTACATATAAATATTAGGAAGCATAAGGATAAAATGTATTCCATGTTGATGTTATAGCGTCAAGAGGTTTCTTTCGTGACCTATGAAGAGATAGCAATTACGTAAATGAGGTGACCTTTCATTTTAGAAATTAGATGACTCTTCATATTCCTCTATTGATCGACTCCAAAGAAAAACGAAAGGTCATCACTTGATCACATAAAAGAAGCACCGAAGCATCGTGACTCTTCAATGATGGCAGAGATGAAGGGTCAAGTTGAGATTAAATATGTCAAGGAGGACTTAGTGTGATGAACAGATTGGATGGCCATTTGTTTGGCCAAATTGTAATTTAGACTTTTGTATTTGCATAATAAAAGTGATATATTTTTTGGTGTGGTTGGGATTTTCCCCTCAAGTTGGAGGGTTTTCCCAGGATAAATGTTGTATCTTATTGTTCCTTCTTTTGATGTTTTAGTGCTTATTTTCATTCCTGGTCTAAAACATTAACATGGTATAAAAGCAATGTCGATCTTGTGCCTATTATTTTGTGATCTTTGTCATCATGAGCACTGCAATATTGAACAGGTTTGAAGTATTTGGCTATTCATGTAATCTGCACCTAAGCGACAAGGTTTCTATCTGCAAACAACAATTCCTTTTCTCTCTATTTGTTCTTTTTTGATCCTTCATTATGAGAGTCAATCTTAAAGAGTCAAAGTGGTTATGTTTGGCTTTTATTTTGTTTACCATACTTATGTGTGGATCGTTGTATTCTCCTTCTCACTCCTTGGTGCATGATCGTGAGACTTACCATACTTATGTGTGGATCGTTGTATTCTCCTTCTCACTCCTTGGTGCATGATTGTGAGACCCTTGGCATGAGATTCCCTTTGGCATCTGTTTTCTTTCACGTAGTCTGAGTTTATTCTCCAAGCATTGAGACTCCTTGAGCAGATTAAATTATATTCAGCTTGGCATCGCTTATATTATTTAGCAGTATTTAACAGAGTCATTTTGTTGGAAGCTATTTGGCGTTTTGTTTGGGAATAAAGTTTATTACTTATTCCACTTAATGGTTGAGTGTGTAGCTGAAAATAGCAAGCTGGGTGTTTTTGTACAATCGTGCATATTTGAAATATGGGCATGCATTGAAAATTTATTGTGCTAGACGTTTTCATAAGAGGTGTTGTGTGTTATATGTTGAGATACAGGTGTAGTCCTCATTAAAAATGATTGTTGGGCAGAGGAGTTGAAGAAAAAAAAATACAATTCCAAGATTTTTTTGTTGTTATTCTGGCAAGAGTTGTTGTGTTAATATTTTATGATTGTGTAGCAATAATATTCATTGAGTTGTGTTGGGTGTTACCTTTCTCAAAATGGAGAAATTTGTTTGTGAAGTGTTGATTGTGGAGATTGTTAATGTTATGAACCAGAATAGCAGAGAAACAAAAGATTCTTAACACAAAACATGCAAGAATAGATGACACAATAAAAACACTAATATTTATCCTGGGAAAACCCTCCAACTTGAGGGGAAAAACCCAACCACACAAGAAATAATGCTTTATTGATAAAATAATAGAGATATGTGTACAACGCTTCAAACTAAACCAGCAATCCATCTACTACACACAAAACCAGCAATATAATATGTGTCTAACACCTAACCAATGCACAAGACAGAGAAATATATAGAAGACTTGACTCTTCATCTTCGAAACTGAAGACTCTTTACATTCCAAGCACAAGTCTCTTCATTTCAAATGGAATGTCTATTCACATCTCCATGCAAGTCTTTTCAATTTCCAAATGCAAGACCCTTCGCATTTCTTGGACAAGTGATTTGCCTTCAGGAGAAAGATAACTCCCGACACTATATAACATCAACACTCCCTCTTAGCTAAGGAGGTATCTTTCCAGATTCTCATGTCATGGATTCTCTCAACATGACCCTCACAATGGCTACACCCATTGTGAATAAGAGCTATCTCATGGAGTCTCTCACATGACATCCACCATAGCTACTCCCAGAGGGTGGATCCACCATAGCTACTCCCAAAGGGTGGAACAAGGGCTTTCACCTCAAACTTCTTTCGCAAAGAAGAATGCATTAACAAGGGACCGCACCTTGAACTTCTCCCTCACGAAGAAGAACTCATTAACAAGGGATTGCACCTCGAACTTCTCCCTCTCAAAGAAGAAGTCATTAACAAGGGATTGCACCTCGAACTTCTCCCTCTCAGAGAAGAACTCATTAACAAGGGATTGCACCTTGAACTTCTCCCTCTCAGAGAAGAACTCATTAAAACATATAAAATATCATCTGAATGTTGAGGCTCCCTCTCAACCGAGACTCCCTTTCAACAGGGGCGGCATTCTCATGGCTTTGATTATCACAATACCAAGAAATTGGCTCCAATGTTTGTCCAACAATGAGCGCTTTTGCAGTCACGCTGCTACACAAGCTTGCTAATCCTCTGCAAAGGACTTGGCATTCTACATCTGCCACTCAAGCTCCCTCTGAATCCGATTCCTGCAGCTGAATAGTCTCCCTCAAAATGTCATTTCTTCCTTTTCGAAGAAACTAATTGCAATGACAATCTGAATAGGTTCTTTCTCTTTAATGAAATTATGTGCCATCAATTCAGCCCCATGGCTGCAAGCAGCATTCTCATGTTCATTTCTATAGCCTGCATGACTTTGCATGTAATCTCTCATCATCTCGTTGCTTCTCAATTCGTCCTAGAAGCATTTTTAGAGAGATTAGCAATAGTTCACAATATCAAACTATTCATAAAGAGAAAATATACAGATCAATGCTAAAAGCATACATGATTCACTATTCTCAATATTATAGCATGAATTAACTACATAAAATTCATGATCAATATTCAAATACTTAACTTTATTGCCTAAATTTCCTCACAATCCACCAATAGATCTTTCGCCATCACACAGTTATAGAGAACGAAAATTTTGAACACCAGTACATCTGCTATCCTCATATACATGAATGCCAAACATGTAAGCAGAGACGAACATGACAGCATCCTCCCTATCCAGGTAAGGAGCTTCATCAGAGATTCTACCCTCCAAGGCTCTTCAGCTACACGTTCTCATATGAATCCCTCATTTTCAACAGCATATTTGACTCCCATTAGACATTATGTTTCTTCTAGAATCCAATTGTTTTATTCTTTTGCCATCACACAATTATAGAGAATGAAAAATTTGAACACCAGTACATCTGTTATCCTCATATACATGAATGCCAAACATGTAAGCAGAGACGAACACGACAGAATCTTCCCTGTCCAAGTAAGAAGCTTCATCAGAGATTCTACCCTCCAAGGCTCTTCAATTACACGTTCTCATATGAATCCCTCATTTTGAACAGCATATTTGACTCCCATTAGACATTACGTTTCTTCTAGAATCCAATTGTTCTATTCTGGTTCGGATCGTTTCCTTGAACCTGCTCTGATACCATGTTAAAGTTATGAACCAAATTAACAAAGAAACAAAAGATTCTTAACACAAAACATGCAAGAATAGATGACACAAAAAAAACACTAATACTTATTCTGGGAAAACCCTCCAACTTGAGGGGAAAAACCAAGCCACACAAGAAATGATGATTTATTGATAAACTAATATAGATATGTGTACAATGCTCCAAACTAAACCAGCAATATAATGTGTGTCTAACACCTAACCAATGCACAAGACAAAGAAATATATAGAAGACTTAACTCTTCATCTTCGAAACTTAAGACTCTTTACATTCCAAGCACAAGTCTCTTCATTTCAAATGAATGGCTCTTCACGTAAGCAGAGACAAACATGACAGCATCCTCCCTATCCAGGTAAGAAGCTTCATCAGAGATTCTACCCTCCAAGGCTCTTCAACTACACGTTCTCATATGAATCCCTCATTTTGAACAGCATATTTGACTCCTATTAAACATTAAGTTTCTTCTAGAATCCAATTGTTCTATTCTTTCGCCATCACACAGTTATAGAGAACGAAAATTTTGAACACCAGTACATCCGCTATCCTCATATACATGAATGCCAAACATGTAAGCAGAGATGAACATGACAACATCCTCCCTGTCCAAGTAAGAAGCTTCATCAGAGATTCTACCCTCCAAGGCTCTTCAGCTACACATTCTCATATGAATCCCTCATTTTGAACAGCATATTTGACTCCCATTAGACATTACATTTCTTCTAGAATCCAATTGTTCTATTCTGGTTCGGATCGTTTCTTTAAACCCACTCTGATACTATGTTAATGTTATGAACCAGAATAGCAGAGAAACAAAAGATTCTTCACACAAAACATGCAAGAATAGATGACACAAAAAAAACAGTAACATTTATCCTGGGAAAACCCTCCAACTTGAGGGGAAACCCCAACCACACAAGAAATGATGCTTTATTGATAAAATAATAGAGATATGTGTACAATGCTTCAAACTAAACCAGCAATATAATGTGTGTCTAACACCTAACCAATGCACAAGACAAAGAAATATATAGAAGACTTAACTCTTCATCTTCGAAACTGAAGACTCTTTACATTCCAAGCACAAGTCTCTTCATTTCAAATGGATGTCTCTTCACATCTCCATGCGAGTCTTTTCAATTTCCAAATGCAAGACCATTCGCATTTCTTGGACAAGTGATTCGCCTTCAGGAGAAAGATAACTCCCAACACAATATAACATCAACAGAGATCATCTTGGAGGTGATCATTATGGTAAAAGAGACCATGTTGCTAATAACAGGGAAAAATATGAAGATCAAAATCTGAAAGGACATTGCTAAATTGATCAACAATAAAGAGATAAGTATTTTATGTTTGTATGCTTTTAGCATTTGTCTATATATTTCTATTCAAGGTAATTTTCTATTACTAATCTCTCTAAATGCTTCCAGGAGGAGCATTAGAGGGAGAAAGAGCTTGATGAATCCTGAAGAATGGAGACGCAACTTGTTGTCATAGGACTGAGTTGGTGGCACATAACTTCATTAAAGAGGTAGAACCTATACAGATTGTCATTGCATCAATTTCTTCAAAGAGGAAGAAATGACATTCAGAGGGAGTCTTTGCTGAGAGGGAGTCTCAGCATCAGTGATTTTTTTCTTGCTTCTTGCTAGTAATGCATTTTTCTCTAAGATTGAGAAATTTGAGGTGAAAGCCCTTGTAATGTATTTTTCTCTGAGATAGAGAAGTTTGAGGTGAAAGCCCTTGTAATGTATTTTTCTCTGAGATAGAGAAGTTTGAGGTGAAAGCCCTTGTAATGCATTTTTCTCTAAGACGAAGAAATTTGAGGTGAAAGTCCTTGTTGCTCTTTCCACTCATGGGAGTAGCCATAGTGAACGTCATATTGAGAGACTCCATGACAACATCACGTTGAGTGACTCCGTGATGTGAGCTTGTGTTTATTTCACACATGGGAGTAGTCATGGTGATGTTGAGTGACTCCATGCTATCACCTTGAGAGAATCCGTGATCAATTTAGTTTTTCTCACAAATGGGTGCAGCCATTGTGACAATCATATTTTTTATTAAGGTAAATACAAGTTTTCATGGGGTACAAGTTTTCATGGGGCCCCGAAACCCATTACAAACAGATTTTGAAGGGGTTTGAAGGGGACCTGGAACCCCACTAAGAAGAGACACTGCAACAAATAAAGCGTTTGCAGAATAGCAACCCAAAGCTAGCTCACAGCCAACAAAGAGACAACAACCATTGAAGACAAATCATCCCAAGAACCGGCTGCCCAAGAGAACCCAACAAGAGGCCCTGAAACCCATTACAAACAAATTTTGAAGGGGTTTGATGGGGATCTGGAACCCCACTAAGAAGAGATGCTGCAACAAATAAAGCGTTTGCAGAACAGCAACCCAAAGCTAGCTCACAGCCAATAAAGAGACAACAACCATTGAAGACAAATCATCCCAAGAACCGACTGCCCAAGAGAACCCAACAAGAGGCTAAGCCTTACAACAAGAGCAAATCTCTTAAGCAAAGAGGAAGACAAATCATCCCAAGAACCGGCTGCCCAAGAGAACCCAACAAGAGGCTAAAGCCTTACAACAAGAGCAAATCTCTTAAGCAAAGAGATCCATAGGGTTTTGATGGCTCCCCACACTGCAATGTTTGGGTTTTAAGATGGCTCCCAAAACCATAAATAGGAATTGCCACAAAAGATTGTGCATCAAAAATCAGCTGACACAGGAACCAACATGGCATTCAACCCCAAATCTAAGTGATCACAGCAGACAGCAACCCATAACAAGCACCAAGACTCCACATCTCTGAAACCATAATCCACCTCCATAGGATAGGTCGTCACCTCAATAAGACTGAAGAAATAGGAGGCAGGACGAAGAACGTGTCACTGCCAAAAAGTAATCATACAAAACCCCACCTCAATAGGGGCAAGCTCCACCTCTATAGGAGCCTTTTGGAGGTGAATCCATCCACAACCAGAAACAGCTCATTCAACAAAAGAACAGAGAAGAAATCGGGCTCCAAAAGGGCCAGAAACAACCCACCTTAACCAAAAACAAAGCGCAACCAAGCAGGGGCCCTTGAAAACTACCAACATCCTCTTGGCCAACAACCAGCACCAAGCCACCACAAACAGAGAACAAAGAGCTACCGCCAAAGGTTCACCAGCAAGAGGCAACATCCACAGCGAGATCTTCAACAAAGAGGTCCCCAAGTCTTCTGGAAATCCCACCTGCAACACCAACGGAAGCCAGCCCCCAAAAAGAACTAGGCTCAGAAGCAGAATACACGTTCAAGGAGCAAAAACCACCAAGAATGATAGCCACAAAAGTCCTAAGCAAGCTCCCCAACACATCTCCACCCAAGCAAGGACGGAAAAAGAAACAAAACAAGAGGGCACCAACCCCCTCTAAACCCAACAAGAAAGGCAAAACCAGAAAGGGGCACCAACAGCCACCAAAAAAGCGAAGAGGAGGCCATACTAGCACAGAAGTGGAAAGCCCAAAAGCTATCAGCCCCCAAAACACGACGATACTGGACCGAAGACGAGCCGCCACACTACATCTCCAGTGGACATCCGAGACAGGGGCGAAACCCATCTGCAGCAAACACAGAGAGATTTGCCACATCAAAAACACTGAAACCCCCAACACAAACAAACCCACCAAGAACGAAGGAGACACACAACTGCACCATCTCATCCAAGCGCCCATCCAACTCCCACAACAACTCGCAAGGCCACCATCTCATCCAAGCACCCATCCAACTCCCACAACAACTTGCAAGCAAGTCCCCACTTAAGGACTGCGGCCCCAAAAAAAGGTAGGAACAACACAACAAGAGAAAGAAGAAAGCCGACGCCTTGAAAACCAGTAGCCCATGACACCAAAACTCCACAGGAAGGATCTTCTTCGCCATCGCCATCCTCAGAGTCTTCTCCCTCACCATCGCATCCTAAAACCCTAGGTCGAGCTCCGCTCCTGCTCTTGCCCTTGGACATTTTCCTGATTTTAAACTTGCAAAATGTTTTTTGTGATTTTTGTTTTCTGTGTAGGAATTGTGACTATCATGTTGAGAGACTCCATGACATGAGAATCTGGAAAGATACCTCCCTAGCTAAGAGGGAGTGTTGATGTTATAGCATGGGAGGTTTCTGCCGTGACCTAAGAAGAGATAGCAGTTACGTAAATGAGGCGACCTTTCATTTTAGAAATCGGATGACTTCATATTCCTCAATTGATAGAGTCCAAAGAAAAATGAAAAAATCGTCACTTGATCACATAATAGAAGAACCGAAGCATCATGACTCTTCAATGATGACAGAGATGAAGGGTCAAGTTGAGATTAAATATGTCAAGGAGGACTTAGTGTGATGAACAGATTGAATGGTCATGTGTTTGGCCAAATTGTAGTTCAGACTTTTGTATTTGCATAATAAAAGTGATATTTTTTTGGTGTGGTTTGGGTTTTTCCCCTCAAGTTGGAGGGTTTTCCCAAGATAAATGTTGTTGTGTCTTATTGTTCCTTATTCTGATGTTTTACTACTTAATTTCATTCCTGGTCTAAAACATTAACATTCCATAATTCGTTTGAACGAAAATATGGATTGCATTATTCATATATGCTATAATCAAATTTCATCCTATATATCATTATCATTTGTTTAAATGACCTAACCATAACTATTAGAATCTCTTGATGTTACTCACTAATAGTCCTTGTATTCTCCATTTATCTTTTTATCCAGTTTATATAATTTTAATTTGTTGGTGACTATGCAATGCATACAAATGCTACAGTTATTAACTTTGAAATACAAATGTAAATTTAAAAAAAAAATACTTATCTGCCCAACCTAACACAATCAATGTAGCAGCAAACCCTCCTCTATTCTTCCTTTCACCTTTTTTCCTCGCATTTTCCTTCCAAACTCTATGGCTTATGCTTAGATGACGTCAAGGTCTGCTTGAAGACTCCCTTTTCAGCATAGGTAGGAGGAATACTAGCAATGATCGTGGGCCTTTTGTTGTTTATCTACCCATTTACTTTGTTGCAAAGTTTGTAAAGCCTTTTCAACAAATCCATTTTGTTCATATTTTGCAATTTGTGCACATCCCCCACCCATCTTCATGCCATTCTCATCCCTTTCCTTTTTTTTCTCCCATTTTCTGTGCTCCATGTGGTTTTCTGCATTCCTTGCTTTGAAACTGCTCCCAAAGTCACCTCTATTCCACCTTTTTCCTCTTCCACACTCTCCCTCTTTCTCTCTTCTCCACACCATCATTGCATTCTCTCTTGAGACAAAGTCTTTCCTTCCCCACCCCCACCCCTTTCTGTTTTGATGGAGTAGTGGCCTCTTTAATGAGGTCATGCGTGAAAATTTGAGGTCTCAACGTGCCAAAATGACCCTCCATATGCAATTTTGGGCTGGCTCATGCCATATTAATGGCACGAATACCCCCTTCCCTCTACTGCGCCATTCCTTTCATTAATTGGTTTGTACTTTTTAATTTATTTGCCCCCACATGTACAGTCCAACATGGACGTGGCTGGCAGGAATGTGACACTTCTTCTCGGCTATGTTCTCTAAAGTCAATATATTTCATCAAATATGGGGCCCATAAGATTTCTATCTTCTTTCTTCACCTCTGATATGGATTGCTCCTATAGCTGTAGCATCTTAAACAACCTCTAGTGATAGGCTGCATTCTTTTTCAGTACAGTCTTCTAAATCTTCTCCACTTCCATAGTAATTATCAATATTATTCCATTCTTTAGGGTAACATGGTCCAGCATCATCCCATTCATCGTGTTAATCTTTATCCCTTTCACCTATCTCCTCTCTCTTAAAACTTTCATAGAGCACTTTTATAGACCTTCCATCCACTAGTAATTCTGCCAACTCCTCAAGGAATTCAGTCTATCCCTTGGGCAATCCTAGACGATATGACTTTCCTCTCTAGAAGCAGCTCTTGCTCGCAGGGTGAGTATTTATATCTACCAATCTTTTTCACCTTTTCACATTCATTGAATGTCTTTGCTTCAGCTTTCTTTTTCTTTGCTTTTCTGTTCTTGCTTGCCTCATACTGGTCCAACAACCATCATAATTCCTCCAACTCAATTCCAATCTTTGTTACTTCTTTTGCTTGTCTTTTGCCTCTTCCTTTGTTTTCATTCTTCTTCAAACTTGGTTATCCTCTTTGTCACATCATGTAACAACACAACTTCCACATCCATAGCTATAGCCACAACTCTCCCCTGAGCTATTCAGAACTCAAAATCCCTTTAACAATAGCTAAGACTGCCCCTCAAGTTCTGTAATTCCGACATCTTTGGAAGCTCTGATACCAACTAACGCAGCACATTTAATGCTGCAGAACCCTCATTAGGGATTTATTGACTGCAGAAAAACGTCAGATAATATGAACAATACAACCATCCATGCATGACAAAACATCTACAGCATAATGCACTCAACAGGATGTAAAATGAATTTCACTTAAAACAAATTTTAAGTTCAACCATAAAGCAATTCGTGTGCCAGTAAATTCAAGCTTGCAGGGGAGTCCTGACAAGATTCCCATTTTTCAGAGAAAAAACATAAAATCTACATATTAACCATTGACATGCACAGTTTGTTTAGCACCCTGTACAACACCTACACACCTTACAAAATCCAGCTGCTGTTAACTCTTACTCTACCCCTAACATTACTCTTTATTTATAATATTCTAATCTACAAGAGGTGTGTTCCTCTATTCTTCTAAAAGAGGGCAATTAACAACTATTTCTATTTTTAAGACAACAACCCGCAAAAACACTCAACCAATTATTGTTGGTGATTGTCATTATTTCTTTGTGAAAAGAGGCATCAAATATGTCAGTTTACATCTGTCACACTTGTCCATGTTGCAACTCTTACTCTACCCCTAACATTGTGCAACTCTTTATTTATAATATTCTAATCTACAAGAGATGTGTTCCTCTATTCTTCTAAAAGAGGGCAATTAACAACTATTTTTATTTTTAAGAGAACAACCCGCAAAAACACTCAACCGTTTATTGAACGGTGATTGTCATGAGAATATTTCTTTGTGAAAAGAGGCATCAAATATGTCAGTATACATCTGTCACACTTGTCCATGCTATATAGGTAGAGTGAAGCAGAGGAGGTTAACAGGAAATGCTTTATTGTTCTATAGTGTAAGCAAGTAAGATTGAGAAACTCGAGTAAGCATAATTAATAAATAGTTTACATAGTCTGCTGAACTTGCCTCCCAAGCAGCTAGTTAGTTACATTAGATGTAATAGAAATATGATTTGACATAATTAAGAATTTGAAAGCAGTTAATATGGAACATTATAGCAAAATTCGTATATAGGATTTTGTCTTTCCATATGTTCTACAAGATAAATTCAGTCTTTCTTCATCTATGTGGATGTATATTTTGCTATCTAGATGACATGTTCTTACTTTCAGTTGATTGACAAGAAGGCAGCGGATGACCACACAGACAGTCATTGTGATCGAAAGAAGAAACTGGAAATGAATTTAGTGGTTTCTCATCTGGAATCTGCCCACACAAATGGTTGTAGCTCAAGTTCAACTGCCTCAAATTCTTCAATTGGGCCATTTCTTCCGGAATTGTACCATTTAGTTCATTATAGGACAGATCCAAGTTTCCCAAACTCTTAAGATTTTCAATAGACAAAGGAATGCTACCACTCAATTGATTCCTTGCCAAATTGAAAGATTTTAGCTTAGTCATCTCCTTAAACAGCCGGCCTGCATCACCAGTAATACTGTTGTTGGATAAATCAATGGACATGTAAAGATTAGGAGAGGCAGGCTCCCAGTCATTCAAGTTTATTGAAATGCCACAACCAGCCAGTCGCAAATTGGTCAGGAAACTAGAATCTGTGATCCAAACAGGGATACTTCCAAAGCTCAGGTTATTATAAGATAAATCCAGAGAATTCAACCCAATGCTTGTCAAATTTGGGAGCGGGCCAGACAGGCTATTCATAGAGAGATTAAGACTGACCAGATTGTACAAAGCAGGGTTTTGAGGAACCCCACTGTTAAGCTCGTTGTTTGATAAATCAAGATGCTCCAAATACTCCAGCTCTGCAAATAAATCTGGCACACCACCTGTAAGCTTGTTATTTGACAAAACAACACTGTCAAACTTCGCTGAACTATCAAACCCTGGTATAAGGCCTGTGAAGTTATTGAACGACAGCTGAAGAACTCGTAGGCTGGGCAAGGAGCCAAGGAATTGTGGCAGCATTCCAGAGAGCAAATTGTTTGACAAAATGAGATAAGTCAGGCTGGAGGACTTTGAAAATCGGGGGATATTACCAGTCAAATTGTTATGTGAAAGGTCAAGATAATTCATTGTCGTTAAATTCATAAAAGACTCAGGGATTTTTCCAGTGAAAAGATTCCGATTTAAAGAGAGCTTACTTAAACTGTAGCGAAGGAAACCCAAAGATGAAGGAATGCTACCATTCAAAAGATTTTTACTTACCACAAACTCTGAAAGCCTAGAAAGGTTTCCAACAGATGAAGGAATGCTACCAGTGAGAAAATTTTGTGATAAATCCAATGTGCTTACGTTTTCAAGCCCTCCAATGGAATCTGGAATTGAACCGGAGATCATGTTTCTTTTCAACTGCAAGACAGAAAGACCCTTCAGGTCACCAATGCAATGAGGGATCAAGCCCCTCAGCCGGTTGCCATCAAGGTACAGAGTTCTCAAATTACGGAGGTTGCAGATGGATTTGGGTATGTGGCCGGTTATACGGTTATTAGACAAGGACAGGCTCTTGAGCTCCAATAGGCCCCCTATCGAAGCAGGAATCAGGCCAGAGATCTTATTGTTATCCACGGTAAAGTGAGTGAGGGTTTTGAGCTTCCTAATTGAGAAAGGAATTCGACCACTTATGTTCTTCCACCCAAAAAGAATGAATTTCTGGAGAAAGGAGAGCTTACCTATGGACTTCGAGATGGTGCCCCTCATGAAGGCTGAGACATTGCCAGAATCTGCATCGAGGGCAATATTTATGACTCGGCCGTTGCTCTCGTTGCAAAGGATGCCGTTCCATTCACAACAATTTTCCCCCAACCAAGATTGTAATGCCCCTGTTGGGTCCTCTGTAATTGCAGCCTTGAAATCTTGCAGCGCAGCAAGATCTTGTTCTGCGCATTCTTGGGGTTTGCAGGGTTTTGAAAAAACCACTATTACTACAAAGAAGAGCGCTGTTCGTGATGTTTTACAGTTTCCCATTGCAACCTTGCAGAAGCAATAAGAAAACAATTACGAATTTGTATTACTCATCAGCTCGTATGATCTTCGCCTAAGAATCTAATCCAGCTCGACGGCAACCCACAAAAAATTGAAACATGACGGACTGTTTGTAACGTATCTTTTTCTTCACCTGTACTTCAACCCTGTGAGCACACAATTGGAAACACACGCATGGAGGGGCTAGGAGTGTGATTTCAGCTGTTTTTAGGGACATGATGCAAGTGTGTAGAGATTTGGGACCGTTGAGATGGCGTTTAAACGGTAAAACTTTTTGAATTAGGTTTGTAGGCCCGGGACTGTAACGTTCATCTGTACCTTGAATGTTGGACAATTTTTCAAGGGTTGAATCCTTTAAAGGGCCCTGCAAGTCTATCTTACCGTTGAAGATACTTCATAGAGATTACTTTATGTAAAGGGCTCTCTTGTTGGCAAGTGGCTATCCAGCCAATTAAAGTGCAAATCAAGTTTTAAAGAAAGTTCTCCTTCGTATGAATTGCCTTTTAGTTAGTTGGAGAGGAAATTTTTTTATTTTTTATTTTTTGAAAAGTAGGAGATACTTCTCTATAGTAAGTCACATTGTAATATTGTTCTTAGGATTCAAGTGTGTAGTTTTCAAGTCAGACTTATTGACCCATGTTTCATGAGTAGTAGTTTACAAGAACTCATCTCTCATGAGAATGAATGGAAAACACTTAGCACTCATTGCATCTAGGTGATGCTTACAGGGGTGAAGCATCGAGCCTTCCTGGGAGGTGGAGGTCACCCACCTAGTATTGCTCCAACTCAAGTGTGCTTAACCATGGGAAGCCTAATGCTTCACCCATGTGAACATCACCTAGATGCAATGAATGCTAAGTGTTTCATTCATTCTCATGAGAAATGAGTTCTTGTGAACTACTTATGAAACATGGGTCAATGAGTTTGACTAAAAACTCATAGCAATATCACAATTGAGCATTTCCCTCTTATTGTTAGGAAAAATAACCCTCTTTAAAATCATATGAAATTTTAAAAGTCAATATTTATTTGGATTTGATTATGTAAAAATTTTATCATCAATATTTTGTACCAAGTTCAATGATCCATCATAGAATTTAATAGTTAAAAAATGATAAATGACATTTTTTTAAGGAAAATTGTTGTTAGGGAGACAACTATTGTTATATCAAATACAAAGTACTCATTACAATTACATCTTGTCACCAAGGGTGAAGACATGATATGAATGCTCTCAATGACCTCTTGCAGCCTTTCAATTCAAGTGAGAGAGAAAAGATTTGCATTATGCCCCATAATGTAGATGTATGTTTCCATGTCGTTTCTTGTTATTTCGTCTCTTGTAAGGTTGATATTATGAGTGATAGTTTGTTTCATGTCCTCATTCTTTTGAGCCACAAGTATACAAATGACATCCTTAACCAAGAGAAACAACACCCTATTAAATCACACAAATGACACATAAAAAGTTTGAGTTGATTATATAATTGAATTAGAATTTAGAATTTTATAAGTTTTGATGGAATTATATTGTGGCAAATGTCCTAGTTATTTTGTGTGTCGAGAGGTGTTCCTATACAACCGTAGCATGCTCGTGCACATTAAAACTTGGCATATAAATTTGACAGGCTTTAGGAAATCAACTTTACATAATTGTACATGATGGAAGATAAAACAGTTGCATGAGTCGAAATACATATAGTTGGCGATAAGAGTGGTGGATGCAAATGGAAGACGAAACGACTGTGAAGGTAAATATATAATCAATGGCATTTCCTCTTCAAAATCTTTGTGTATATTTGACACCATGAATAAATAGAATTGACTATGTAGGTTTTGTTGGAATTATGTTATATTTGTCATCAGTGAAAACACTTATTCGATTCTGAATGCTTACCGAGCTCATCACTAAGTCCACAGCTTATACCGAGCATTCAGTAATCACCTTGTAATGCTCAGCGGTTAAACAGTTCAAACCGAGCAGAACAGTGGTCACCGAGCATATGAACAGTTCAGCAGTGTTTA
>MU224951.1:11571083-11624954 GCA_018584345.1 Thuja plicata | reverse complement strand
GACCAAGTCTTATGAGGCCACATAGCCCTTAAGAATAGGACATGTGTGGGTGAGGATAATGATTTATTAATAATTAATTATTTTAGCCAAGGTGATGTGTCAAGTGACTAGGTCTATGAGGTGGACTGGGAGGTTTAGTCATATTTAGTGATTGTGTAATTAATCACTTTAATGAGACTAATTTAGAAGACTTGGGATAAGAAGAATAGACTATAGTGAATGTATTAAATAAATTAGATAATTTACTTAATAAATAGAAGAAATAAATATTATTTAAATAATAAATATTTAATTAATTCATCAAGTCAATATTAATTAAATAATAAATATTTAATTAATTAATTAATGAAGCCAATTTTTAGTGTATACACTTCTCTACAAAAAGCCTTATTGAGTTCCATGCTGTCTTCATCATATATTATTTTGGGGATATTGGATAATAATTGTTGTTGTGCATGTAGATAAGAGAATTCCTTATTGCTTAAAGTTTCCTGAAAAAAAAGGACAAATTCATTAGCAATGTTTTGTGGGTTATCTACAACCTCTCCTCTTTCGTTTATAATGCTTAAAATCCTATTAATATTCATCCTAGCCTTTGTGTTGTTGTGAAAAAAAAATTAGTGTTTTGATCTCCTTCAGATAACCATGTTTCCCTAGACTTTTGTTTCCAGTATATTTCCTCTTTGGTTAGTAAATCCTCATATTGTTGTAGTAGTTTCTTTTCTTTTTTGTATTTTTCATTATCCAACCCTTCTTTAATAACTTCCTCATTTAGTTCTTGTATTTTATTTTCTACTGCAATTTTCTCATTAAATATGTTTTTAAAATGAGTTTTATTCCAGTTGAGAATTTTTATTTTTAAGGATTTCATTTTAGAAACAAAATAGAACATTTTTTATCCTTCAAACTTCTCTTCATTCCACCATTCCTTTACTAATCCTAAAAAAAATTCATCTTGATACCATATGTTTTCAAACTTAAAAGGCTTTCTGGTCAGTTTACTTTCTTCTATAATATCTAATCTTACTGGGAAGTTATCAGAACCCAAGGTGGATAGGATAGAAGTTGTCAATGCGATATTGAAGGTACAGAAATCTCCTAAAAACATAAATATGTCCAGCCTTTCTGCAATATTACATAAATTTTTTCTTCTATTGTTCCACGTGAATATTCCATTATTTGTTTTGATATCTATTATATCATTTCTGATGATCCATTCTCTAAAGTCCTTCAGAGTTTGAGCCTCTTGTTGGATACCCCCAAATTTTTCATTAATGTCCATGATACCTAAAATATAGTTTCTATTTTTATCTAGGTTATAGAAAGCTTCAATTTCTGTCCATTCTTCTTTTTTGTCGTTAGAGGCGATTGGACCATAAACAATGATGAGACAGAAACTTAGGGGGCCCCTCACACTTCTAACCATTCCTCCCATCCACTTTGATCTCTTAATAACAATATCAATACTTACTTTCCTTGGATCCCATATCATGGCTAATCAACTTGAGGCAGTATCTACTTCTATGCCTTCCATCTTCCAAATTCCTATTTTCCTGTTGAATTCAATAAATTCTTCCGTGTTTAATTTGGTTTCTTGTAAATTGATAATTTCTTAGTCTAGGGTGTACAAATTACGCTTTAGTAAGTGTTGTTTGTTAGGGGCATTTAAGCTACTAAAATTCCACATAAAGAGCTTCATTTATTATTGGGAAGGAACTTCCCCTTCCCTACCTGAAATAAAGAAGCAATTTTTGCTTGGTTCTCAACTTCACCATCCATGTGCCTTAATTCCACATGAGATTTCCTACCTCTCTTCTTCTGTTTTTTACCATAGTTGGGGCTATCTATACCATTTATAGTATCTGCAATTCCAATCTTACCTTGATTGTTTCTTACTTCTTCAATAACCTATCTACATGACTATTCTATTTCCTGCATAACCGTTTACTCTTCCAATTCTATCATTGTTTTCTCATTAAATTAATGAATAAATTCATTTTCATTATGAGATTGTAGATCTTTATTATTCTCTACAGCTATTTTTATCCGAACATTGTCTAATTTTATTTTCTTGTTCAGATTATTGGTGTCTTTCAGGATTAAGGATTCAATATAATCCTCCTCCAAATGTTCAAAATACTCTCCCCCATAATCTTCCTGCAATGCACCATTTTCCATACTTTGATTCATATCCATGCTATTGAAAATAGTTTCGATCCCTACTAAAATGTGGCAAGATGTTAGGGTAGGTTGAGATGGATTAAATTATGTTTTTGTACTGTCTATCATATTGGGATTATTGTTAATAGAACCTTCTATTACTGTATCTCTATTGCTGGTTTGAATCTTTAAATCATGCCAATGAATTAACTCCTCTGTAACTTCATTGTGTACACAAATAACTTATTCCATCAATTCTCCTAATACTTCCAAAGTCTGCTCCATCTTCCTAACTGATTCTTCTTGTGCTAGAAAATTGAGATCTTTGTTCAAGTGTACTATCTTTTCTTTAGAACCTATGTCCATAGTACAAGGATTGATGGATTTAATCATTTGATCACTAATCAAATTTATACATTCTTCTGATATCTTTTCAACAATATTTTCAAAAATTTCCTTGCTAATCTTTTTAATCCCTTCTCTGATGTTATCTTTGTTGATTCTTGCTTCCTTCATGATTTCCTCTTTGTCAAACATATCTAGGTCATCTTTAATATCTAATTCCTTCTTGTTTTCCAAGATATTCAGATCCAATAAAGAAGGATTTCCTTGTCCATATGGTGATGAATCCTCTCCTCCCATCTTCTCCTCAATAATTTCTCCCTCCTCTATGTTGAGTTCAATCAAGGGTTGAAGCTTTGAAATCATGGGAGATAGAACTAGTGATCTAGCACGTGTCTGTTGACGGATTCCTTAAGTGGATAGATTCTTTGTCCTCTAGAAATATGTTGATAGGAATAGTCTTTGTTTGTAAGGGGACTGAAAATTTTGTATGTTTCAAAGACATAATTTTTCTTTCAAAGATGAAACCCCCCTTATCCGTGTTAAGGGTTATATGAATGTCTGGTGGAAATATTGAATGTAGATCTGTAGTTATAGGTGTGATGTCATAAAATTATTTTTTAATTGGTTGTAAAGGGAACCGTCTTCCCTAAAAATTGTGATTTTTTTTAATATACCCATTATATAGTTCTGGTTTGAGGTAATAAATAGATTGGTTTATAATGAATATGATTAGTTTAATATTTTTAGTATGAAGTTCCAAGTTGATTAAGATTTTTATAGAGGAAGAATTGAGATAAGATTCCTCAATCCATATGGCCCCTTCCATTAGATCACCAATTTTTCTCAAGATTTTACTATGAAGTAGTTCAACTGGTAGATTAGGGATGATTACCCATCTAAGAACAATAATAGGGCCAAAATTACTAGGTTCAAATTTCGGTTGCCAATTCAGAGATTTAATATTAAATCCTTCATAGAATATTAATTTACCATGCAACAAATTATTTTTTAGATTTAGATCTTTGCAATCTAGAACAAAGAAATTATCATCTAGGGAAGTTATACTTACCTGCTTCCTAAGGGTCTCCTTCATCCAGGTAGCAATTTTGTCCATCGAGGAGTTTAAGCCACCCCATTTTGCAAAGAGTCTGTGGCTTCTGCAATGGCGCCATAAGCCTTTTGTATAAACATTATTTACTACTATTGCTATAGTGCCATCTCCAGTTGGGGTTCCTCTATGAACTACATTGGTTTCTTGTTGTCAAAGATTATTAGGGTACTCGTGACTTTTCTTTTCTGGCTCTTTGTTTATTATATTTTCTAAGGGTGGCCGAAAGAGAAGAGGGCTTTTTCCAATGGTAGATTTTCATTTTGGTGAAAACCCTAGGAAATATATTTTTATTCCCAGGTTTCAAGGGCTTTCAAGCCTCAATATTATTATTATTATTCCCATATTTATGAATCCCTATGAAATTTTGGGAATCCGCCATGGCATATTTTCTAGGAAGGGTAGACAGACAAGATCTATGTTTTAACCCTAGGGAAGTCTTATTTGCTCCAGATGCAAATTTAGGTAGATTCGAAGTAATAGAAATTACCCATATGTTCTCTTCTTTGATTCAAGATTTTTCCCTAGTCTGGAAGTTTTGTTGTCGTTGATCTTTTCGCCTCCTAACCACTTCCCAACCTTGATCAGAATGCCCTCAATTTTAAACCATGTTAACCGCATTAAAGCTATTTGGTACTTGATGAAAATTGTGACCAAATATTTCATAAAAAAAAATGTTTCCTTGAAACTTGGTTTAGGGTAAATATGCTCCCTTTCATGCTTTAGATTCCCAACCGCAGTTGATGGAACTAAGAATGCTTGCTTCTGGCAACAGAAACGGGGGAGCTTAAAACCCCAAATCAATTGTGGAATGCAGGAAAATGAGCCGCAGAATGAGTGGGGGGCAGAAAAGAGGATTTATTGTTTTTCCTTACATCAAAATTGTTCGCATATGTAGAGCCATTTTTATTTATTTCTTTATTTATTCTCAGTTGTATTACAAAAAATATTATTATTCCTTTATTTAAAAAAAAATTGTATGTTGCTAGAAATAAAATACAGACTGGTGTATTTTCGTAAAAAAAAACTTGAGATTAATTTTTTAGCTTTGCTCAGTAATGGCTCTATTCACATGAAGATTTGAATCCCTAGGCTTCAGAACATTTACAGACACAAATTCTAGATTATGGTCGCAATGAGTTTTCTTTGACAGGACAAAATATGCACTGCCTAAATGGGAAAATTCTGAAAGTTTTTCTGCTACGATTGGAAGGAGATGGGCTCCCCCTCCTCCACCTGCTTAGGATCATGACTGGGAATTAGTGAGATCATGGAAGACCATAAAAATGGAGGCTAGGGAGGAATAAATCCACTAGACATCAGCAAAAGGCTCTCCCCTCATGACTCTACCAAATCCCCATGAGCAGGAATAAGTTTCAACTTCTATACTCTTGGAGGAGGGTTCTCTAAAACCAACTCATATTAATGATTCCAATATTTCCAATAATTCAATTTATAGATCATAGAGGCAACTTAATGGTTTTCCTTCAAAATCCTAGAGGAATCGGGACAACCAAAGCCCCAATCCAAAATTCTCATGGGGAAACCCTAGGTTTTCTAGGAATATTCAATTAGGGTTGGTTAATTCTTTACATATGAATCCAAGATAAATTGATCTAAAGAACAATACTAGGAAGGATACCATTATTACGAATAAAGAGGATAAAATTATCTTAGAAGATAATGATGGAATGATGGAACAATCACAAGATTTATTCAAGAAATATAGATTATTCACAAGATGGGAAGGCGTTGGTATCCCGATGGAACAAATAGTAGTGTGGTTTCTAAAAAATTTCAAAGGGCAGGTAAGAGTGGCTATTCTCCCTGAAGGATTTTTATATTTAGATTGTAAAGAGGACCTAAGAAATATATTTTTAACAAACGATTATTCATGCTTTAGAGGTATGGATTTTCCTTTTTAGAATGGAAACCTAATTTCAATCCTTTAACTCTAAAAATTTTCAAAGTTGAACGAGTTATTCTTCTTTCGAATTAACTAGTAGAATTGATCAATAAGGAGATTATTAGGAAAATAGGTAATAAAATAGGAAAAATTGTTGGAATGGAGGAAGAAGAATTTATTTATGCAAATTACATTATCTTAGTAAGAATGGACATACATATTAGATTGTTAAAACTAGTATTAATTAAATCCAAGAATGAAACCTCTGAAATTCATCCTGAATTCTTTAGAGAAAATATTAATATGGAGAACTCAATTGAAGAGGTGGAACCCTTATGCCTTCCCACTCAGGACGTGGATGTCAAAGTTAAGTTTGATGATCAGAGATGCTGTAGTTTTGTTTTAATTGACAAAATCTGAGAGGAAGTGATGATGGGAATTGAGGAAGGAAAAATTTTGGAAGAAGATGGGAATGTAAATGACAAAATTTTAAAGCGACGAATGATGAGGGTTGCTAATTTGGGAGAGGTGGAAGGCAATGTATTAAGTAATAAGGATGGTTCTGAAGACATAAGTATGTTAGAATATAAGGCATCTCTAAAGAACATCCTAGAACAGACTGAGGAAATGAGGAAAGTGGTGAGTATAGAGATAGTTAATGTCGGGCAGGGTATTACTGTCTCAGAATGGGACAAATAGTTCCTCAAAACTGATGGGGAGGGACTAGTAGATCCTGAGAAAGAGTCACCTTATAGATCAGGAGAAGAGGACCTTGAAAGAAATGAGATGGAAAGGATGGAGCTCGATGATTTAAATGATTTTTTAGGCCTTGATCTAATTCATATTGAAGGTGGGCTTATGGAGAAGGAGCAAGATGTGCTTAGAAGATTATTGGTCTCTCTTGAGAATGAGGAAGTTGAAAAGGAAGTAAAGCCAATAGAGATAGATTCTGATAAATATGTAGGAGTGGAGGCATTACATTTTAGAAAGAAGGGAAAACTCAAGCAGATTTCACGAAGGAACTGAAAAAGAGGGGTAGGAATTCTTTGAATGAGTTGAGACAAAAAGATGCGATGAAAAATGGACAAGTGAAGATTACATGATTATATGAAGGGAAGGGGAAGGTCCTTCCCACAAATAAATGAAGATAATAATGTGGAATGTTAGGGGTATTAATGCCCCTAACAAACAACGCCTTTTAAAGCACTCTATTAGTAATTTTGAGACTGGCATTTTGATTCTGCAGGAGACTAAGTTAGGAGAGGAGGATCTCTTAGGACTTAAAAAGAAATTAGGGATTTGAGAAGTAGTAGGTGAAGTAGTCACTGGAGCTTCGGTAGGTTTAGGGATAATATAGAACCCTAGTAAAGTATCATAAATAAAATTGGGTGGAGGATGATTTTGGATTTGGGGGAAGGTTAAAAGACTTTACAGCAATCCCAATTTCCATTTAATAAATGTTTATGGACCATCTACAATTCAAGAAAAAAATATGTTTGGAGTGAAATTGAGATTGTTTTTAACAATTTCCCCCAACAGACCTTCTTTGTTCAGGGTGATTTCAATGTTATTCTTAATCTAAATGAGATATATGGGGGTTTATGAAGGACAACACAAACTATGTAAAAATTTAAAGGAAGGGTGGGCAAGATTAAACTAATGGATATAAAAACCATCAATCGAATGTATGCATGGACCACTCACAGACTGGGATTCAGTAACATAATTGAAAGATTAGATAGGTTCCTTTTTAAAGGGAATTTGACTAATTTTAATTATGTTTTAGAATCATCTATTATGCCAATCTCAGGATCGGATCACTTCCCAGTAGCTCTAGTTATTAAGGAAGATAATAAACCTTTCACATGCCCATTCAAATTTGAAAAATGTGGTTTAGAGACAATGAACTGATAGGATTGTTAGAAAAATTGTAGAAAGAGGAAACTTTTGATGGCTCAAGAGCTTTTGTCTTTATGGAAAAACTAAAATTCATTAAAATAAAACTTAAATAGTGGAATAAGGAACATTTTGGCAACATTTTGGAGTCCAAGGAAGCTTTAGAAAAAGATCTAGAATGATTAAATAAGAAGGTCTTCAAAGAAGGTATGAATCAAGAAAGTTTTTTGAAAGAGAGAGATTTGTTGAATAAATATGAAGATGTGTTGGCCAAGGAAGAAATTTATATTTAACAACAGTCTAGAGAGGTTTGGCTCATGGAAGGTGATAAAAACACAAAGTTCTTCCATAATAGTACAAAGGGTAGGAGCATTGTTAATAGAATTTTGGAAATTAGAAAGCACGATTGGACAATAATTGAAAACCGAAAGGAAATAGAAAGAGAATCGGTGTTCTTTTTTGAGGACCTTTTGAATAACAAAGAAGGATCTAATTGGGACTCGTAAGAAAACATCCTAAGGAATATTCCCACTCTAATTAAAAAAGAGCAGAATAAAATAGTGAATGCCAAATTTATGGAGGAAATAGAGAAATCCTTAAATTAGATGCACCAAGATAAAGCCTCGGGACTGGATGGCTTTCCTACTTTATTTTATCAAAATGTTGGTTCTTCTTGGGGGATGAGGTAACAAAAGTATTGGAAAGTATCAGAAACTTGGGTAAATTATTAAGGGAGATAAACAACACATTAATATCCCTTATTCTGAAAAAGAATGAAGCATCAAGCTAGGATGACTTTAGAAAAATATCATTGTGTAATACTATTTATAAATTACTAACCAAAACTATGGCTAATAGGCTCAAATCCTTATTTCCTGAGATAATAGTAGAAGAACAAACAAGCTTCATTCCAGGAAGGTAAATCCTAGATGGAATCATCATCACACAAGAATAAGTTCACTCTGTTCAATGTAATAAGGTTCCTAGTATGCTGATTAAATTAGACATTAAAAAGGCCTATGATAAAATAGATTGGGGGTTTTTATGCAGAACCTTGAAAGCCTTTGACTTTTCTAACCAATGGATTAATTTAGTTTTTGAAAGTATCTCTACCCCTAGGATATCTATTCTCGTAAATGGTAACCTAGATGGATTCTTTGAAATCTCTATAGGTATCCGTCAAGATGACCCACTATCTCCCTTCTTATTTATCATAATGGCAGAAGCTTTAGGTAGGTCTCTGAAAAAGTCTAAAGAATAGGGTGTAGTAAAAGGTATACAAATTACAAGTGACCTAGAGGCCACAACTCATCAATAACTTGTAGATGACACTATGTTATATGTGAAAGCAAAAGTATAAGAAGTAAGAAGCATGAAAATAATATTAGTAGGTTTCTCAGAAGCCTCAGGACAACATATCAACAAAGAGAAATATGAGATTCTTTTTTAATACCACAGATAACTTAGAAATAGAATTTGTAAATATTTTGGATTTCAAGAAAGGTAATCTCCCAAGTAAATATTTGGGTATCCTGTTAAATAAAGGTAAAAATCCCACAAGTTTATGTGATAAGGTTATGGAAAAGATAGACAAGAGGGTGGAATCATGTAAAGGAAGATGGTTGTCTATAGCAGGTAGGGTAACAATGTTAAAATTTCTCCTCTTTGTGCTTCTTATATACCAAATGTCTTGATACAATATGCCTAGTGAGATTAGAAAGAAGATAACACAAAATTTTAAAACATTCTTTTGGCAAGGGTCGGTAGAGAAGGAAAGGATGGCACTTGTAGCATGAGATAAGATATGTAGGTCTAGGGAGGATGGAGGGGTCAATCTAAAAAATATTAAAGATTATACTTTGGCTTTAGGGGAAAAGTTAGCATAGAATATTCTTAGGAACATGGATCTGAAATGGGTTAAGATAATCAGGCATAAATATTTGGATGGGAGAGAATATTTAATTATTTTAATACATGCTAATCCTCTGGGTGGGTCTAGAATTTCAAATTTTATAAGAGATTGCAGACCCCTCATATTAGATCAAATTTCCTAGAGCATAGGTAATGGGGGATCTACTTTGTTCTGGGAAGACTCGTGGGGAGGATACCCAGCTATGAAATCCCTTGTTGAGGACCAAGGAATTATTTCATATCTCAGAGATCATATAGGTATCTTTTTGAAGGATTACATGGATATATCTAATGGTAATCCAGCTTTGGGTTGGTAGTGGAAGATAAGGAATAACTTAAACATCCTGGTAGACTTTAAGAACAAACTGATAGGAATCCCAAATGATCGAATGATTTACCCTAGCATTAAGGAGGATAAAATTGTATGGGTAGGAGCTAAGAATGGAGAGTACAACACTAGAGATGGATATAAGGCTCTCTAAGAAAACATCATTACCCTAAAACATGTTTTCCCACAGACTTATATTGGAATAAAGAGTACTTACCAAAGGCGGGTATGTTTGCATGGGCAACCATACAATATAGAATCATAACATATTAATGGTTTTGGAAGATGGGTTACCAAGGACCATCAAGATGTGCTTTGTGTAAGGACATGGATACAGTGGATCATATCCTCTTGAACTGTGAATTTTCTAATAAATGTTGGGTTTGGTTAATGAGAAGATTAAAATAGAAAACAACCCTTTTGAATAAGATTATAGATTTATTTAAATACTGGCCTAGAAGCAGGAATCAGGATTTGTATAGAAAAATTTGGACCATAACTCCCTCCTTATTAATCTAGGAAGTATGGAAAGAGAGGAATAGGAGAGTTTGTAAGGATAAAGAGATGGGGGTTGATCAACTTAAAAACAAGGTGGAAGCATCCATAATGGAGATAGTGAATAGTAGGAATAATATTGGTAAACAAGGTCTTAAGTTTACAGAATGGAATGACAAGATTTGAAACAAATGTAGCGGCCTTAAGATCCCTCCTCTTAGTGATGGCTCTAAGATAATTTCATATCAGCTTAGGAAGAACTACTTGTGGAAGGTCCCCTCAAATGGTTGGTATAAATTGAATTTTGATGGCACCTCTAGAGGAAACCTGGGGGTAGCAGGTATTAGTTGTTGCATCCATAATTGGGAGGGGTACTTATTACCAAGATGACGTGTTCCATCAGGATTAGATCCAATAATATAGTAGAATTTATAGCTCTATTGGAAGGATTGAAACTATGTATTAAATTAGGTTTAGAAAAAGTGGAAATTGAGGGAGATTCATCCTTAGTAGTAAATGCGATAAGGAAGAGAGGCACTTAGAACTGGTAATTAGAAGGGTTTGTTAAACAGATTATGGAAATCATAAATCAACTTAGACATTTTACGATTAACCACATTTTTAGGGTAGGAAATGGTGTAGCTGATGAATTGGCTAATCTACAGGTGGATGGGGAAAGATTTCGCATAGGTTGATTAAGTTTAGATGGTAGTATAGGTAGAAGGGAGGACCTATTGTATACCTCCACCCAAATATATGAACATTAGAAATTTTAATTTATTGAACTAGGATTACACACCTACTTGCATAAAGTGATTTACCTCATCAAAATTAAATTATCATTTATTAACACTCTAGTAGCATTATCATATTAATTCCCAAAAAGTACATTAATCTTTTTAAAGTTATCATGAACCTCAAGATTTGACGTGGGCACAAGTTAAGGTGATGGGTGGCAATCTAATGAGATCTTAGGAAGGGAGATGGCGGTAACAAAGAATGAAAAAATATGATTACTCTCAGATTTAAAGCAAATTTGGTATTTAATTTAATTAGCTTCACACATATTGTGGGTCTTTTAAAAGTTGAAGAAAGGCTTTTTGAACTAATTCACATCTTTGGAGGGTATTACTGTTTAACAGAAAGATGGATATGCCAATTTAGATGAAAGAAGGAAAGAGAGAAATGTCCTTTAAGGGAGAGATCATAGAACTAAAGCAAGGGAAGATGATGAAAGTGAAGCATAATCTGATATTTCAAGCGGTCTTGAAGATCATGGGTAAAGAATTTTCTTTTCTCATGGACCGTCCAAAGAATAATACAGAGGTAATAGTAATGTTTGTAGCTTTAATTCTGCATATAGATAGGGATAAAACTGCAATAAGAGAACTTTTCTACTGCCTCTTTGAGAAATTCCACTGGAGGAATTGGACATTGCTCTAGAGAACATACATGATAATCTCTGCATCCCAAAATGCAGTGATTATGGTATCAAGAATCACCCAGTCCAAGTTTACCCCATTCTGATTATTTAGAACTTCAAGACATTTGAGAAAAAACTTCCAACGATTAAAAGAAATTGGATGTTTCTTTTAAGTTTAATGCATTTTAGGGTATGCAAGGATTGAAAAGGTTTGGAATGGTTTTTGGAGGACAAAGTGGATCACAACGATGAGGAAGACAGCGAAGGAAGCCAAGTTATGGAAAATATGAAAGCTTGAGGCAAGGAACCAATAAAAGATATTTAAGGTTTTAATTTAGGTTTAGAATGTAGACTAAGAAATGGGTTAAGTAGGTAGATACGATACTTTTTCTATATGGTTGGGTACCAAAAATATTGAACATAAGATAATATTATGGCTTTATGCTTTTCAATCTATGGGATTGTCATCGAGAACAGTAAATATTAAAGATTTTATTACTTATATTCACAATTAGACTATGATGTTTTGGATAAATTTTATTAATTGATGTATTAGGTTCTTTAAAATATATATAAATACAAACACACACACATATATATATATCAAATAAAATTAAAAAAACATCTCTAATAACAAATAAAAAACATATATATATCAAAAAAACATGTGGCATATGTACGTTGCATTCATTAATTAGAAAAAATTAAGATCCAATGCAATAATCAGTAATGCCTAATGCACTGCCATATCTGGGAGAAACACCATCCAGCTGAGAAAGACACTTGTATTCTTCCATGTAGCTAGAGTCATCATCATTTGATCTATTCATATCAATATATTGCATGTCAATGGAGTAATCACCATATTGAACCTCATGCAAACATTGTGGACACTCATCACTTGAGACATGATCTATCCCATTCTCCAAAGGATAGGAGACAAAAATCTGGGAAACATGAGAATTAGGATGATCATGAACATCAACGATCATCTGCAAAATATTTTGATCTTCTGTAAGAGGAGACAAATCAAGAATAGAAAAAGAACAAGATTCAGCATCATCAATATCAAAACATGGAAACTCTATGTCATGATCCATAATGTGTTCTTCAAAAGGGTTATCATTCTGAACCTTATCAGTGGTTTGTATATCCATATCAGAATTATCTAAAGAATTTAGTGGCAGACTATCATCTTTATACAAACCACTAACCTGTCTGTTGGATGGAGGAGACATATCAACACATCCATAAAGCAATTGCATATGTTGAGTAACTGAGAAATCATCTTGTAATGGTTTAATGAATGACCTAGAATCTAAAACAGATTCATAATCAATAAAACTATCCCAGTCAGTACTCAACATCATATCAGGAGTCTCTTCATCTTTTTAATATGAACAAATACTGATGCACTCATCATCTGGAAAATCACATTCAATTTTTTTGTAGCCTAGTGAGACAGAAGTACAAGGAAAATCAGAAACACATGTATCAAAATCTTGACCATATGATATACATTCCTTGTCAAACTCAATGTGTGTGGAGTGTAGGGATTCAAAGTTATCCATCCCTGAAGATATGAGATGTTTATAAGACAACAACTCTGATATTTTTTCACTATGAATTGAACCATTGTCATCATTTACACTCACCTTTGATACACACTCACAATCAACATCTTCATTTATCAAACTAGTATAATCATTTTGATTACACACATCCTCTGTCTCATATTGAGAAGGATCATTGCTTTTATGATCACAAGATATAGCATCCATATTAGACATATCTATATCATCTTGGTTTCCCTCATTCTGAATAACATCACTACTAGGCACAACCTCATGGGAAACCTCAAATTTAGGATCTTCAATATCAGCATCTTGGTTTGAAATTGCAAGATTGACATCACTTTCATCAAAATAATTATCACAACAACTTACCTCTTCATCAGAATGATCCTTTTTCTCTTTGCATATGTTCTCCTCAGGCTGAGATAAAACATCTGCATCATTATGTTGAGAAGAAACAACTATAGTCTCAGTAGGAACACTGTCAACTATAAGCTCATCTTGAAAATCTTGATGTTCACTATCTTTATTATCAATATGAATATAGTTAACATCAGATCTAAAAGTCTGAAATGATTATATCTTCTTCCTGGTATGTTCAATGAGTTCCTCCATCAAGGAGGTTGGCCAATGAATTGATTTAGGAAAATAAAGTCCCAAAAATAAACCAATATACGTAGACTCTGGAAACTCCTTAACATCTCTCGGAAGCTCATCATATGCCTTAGAAAACCTTTCATAAAACAACTATATTGATTCATCCTTCCTCTTTACTATCTTGTTCCTTAAATAACTTATAATGTCCTCCTCAACCCTCTCAGGTTGTTCCTCGACATCATTTATTGCTATTTGGTTCAGCAGTTGCCATCTTAATTTATCAAGCCTGATCATATTTTCCTTTTCTTTTTTAAGTCTCTCATGGTGTAACCCCAAAATGACTTCATCTTCCAATCTTTATTTCTCCCTAAAATCCTCTTCATCATCTGAATCTAGCAAGGGTTCTTTAGAACTGGATGTAGCAGAAGAAACATTGTCTTAAATGTCACCATATTGCTCAATAAAACAATCTTCTAATGCATCCATAGATCCTCTTGAACCATGAGGTAATCCTTTAAACAAATCCCTAGCATAATCAACTAGAGATACAACAAAAAGTCTCATCAGTACATCCTCATGTGTGATGTTATGACCATTTATTAAGTCATCAAACTTGTCTACATGTTCCTCAGCTGATTGCTCACCCATGCTAGAGAGCTTAGGCAAGTGGTCTCTGAATTCTAATGAAATAAGATTTGGGTATCCAGGGATACCTTAAAAATTTATCCACATACAACCCACTTTTATATGGTTCTGACATCTTATTAGGCAGGATAAGTTACAAACTTCCTCTCTCTTCCCTCTTAATTAGTGCTGACCACTTCACAGGGAAAATATGTATAACTAATTTTCATGGAACAAAAGAATTATCAAATGAAAATAAATATACTTGGAATATGATGAAGCTACTGTAAAATATTTTGATTTGAAGTCACCTTCACATCACCTTCAAAACTTGGTAGAGTCACCACCTCTTTGTAGAGGAAAAAATGAATTAGTTGAGATCTCTTTCCCAAACACACCCCCAATATAGGGTCTCTTATTTATTCCTCACTTGACTATGCTCATAGTCACACAAATCCTATTATCTTCTACCTCTTCACTACAATTCCACCTCTTCTTTGTAGTCTTTCTTCAAACATGCACACTGGTGCAAATCAGAGTCGCCACTCACCACATGTGAGATAGTATTTGTATCACTTTCAAAACTAGGAATTTCAGACACTTTGCAATGACATAGAAGTAGAAAATACTCACTCTTATAATTATGAGTAATATCTCTTTGAAAACCATGACTCTATAACCAAACTCTAGGATTGACTTAGCAAGACAAGGATACAAATCACTTATACTTACTAATAACTTTTGCTTCTCTTCTCCCCAGTAGAGTCGCCATCTTGTTGGTGTTTGAAAATGCTTATTCTATTTAAAGCTACCAATATATCTTAAGACTGATGTTAGGAGTGGTTAGCTCCAATTATGAAAGCTTTGTAAGATAACTGGACCAACTATAGGGTCAAGACTTCCCTTTGCACTTTTGGCTCTACAAAACCAAGGGGGGTAAACCTAATCCAGACTAAAATCAATTCTTTACAACACCTTTTACTTCTGGATTTGAACAATAGATGAATGTTAAGTAAGTACTAAATGCCAACCTAGCATTCATTAACTCTCCACTACCATTGGTGAAATAACAAACAACTGTAAAAGTAAAGAACTTTGGTAATGAGTGTGATTAAATTTTGTGGGATAGAACATAGAAAAACCACTTCAGATGTATATTTCAATAGAAATACTAATCCTAGATAAGTTCCTTATCCATTGGGCTAGATCCTAAACACAATACTGAAGCTGAAACACCTTATTGGCAAAGATTCAAAGTCATAAACATAAGAACTCTCAGATCACACACTACAAGATCCTTAAGTAGATATCCAGGTAGAATAAATGTAATATCCAAAGGATTTTCATTTGATCTAAAATCAAATACCTATGGAATACACATATGCATAAGTTGGACTTATACGGTAAGCCATAAAACTTACAACTCAATAGATAACACAAAGGAGAGACTAAAATCTGAAACAACTTATATTAAGTATGATGAAACTAGTTCCTGAATTAGTATGACAAGGAAATATGCAATATGACAATATGAAAAAGATGAAATAACTTTCAATCCTATCTTAATACAATCTAAAATACATCTGCTATATCCTAGACTAGAAACAAGTATAAGCCTAATGCTTTCTACTTTCCCAATTCTCCAGCCCTTACTAAATGGTCTTGAATATTCTTTTATAGGAACAAGAATGCAACAAGCTTTGGACCATTTAGGGTTAGGGTTTACAACCAATCATGTCAAGCATTCAATTTTGTTGTCAAGTTGAAACCCTATCTCTTCTCTTCAATCTATGCAATCTGATCTACAATCAATTTGCCCTAATCCATGGATGTGAGCGTAGTACCCTAAGTGCAAGAAATTCAAAGGCATGACTCTGGGAATAGCTCACATAAATGTAGAAATGACCAGGTGATTCTATTCACACTCATCCTCTGATTATAAAAAACCTTTATCTATCAACTATGGTCTTCAATGCATCTCAGTATATCAGATTTGTATCCTTCTGGTCTTCAACAGTTGTTCAGAATTGATCCATAAGATCAGATTGCAGCATTTATGGCTCTGAGATCAAAAATTTGAGTCCACCACCATGAAACCCTCTAAGTCAAAGATTTAAATATTCAAATTATATCTATAACAGGCATAGGTGGCATGGACAATAATTTGGATGGTCGAGATCAAGGCGTATCACAAGTTTAAAACATGGTCATTGATCTCCTTAAGTTACCTGGGCTCAAAATCATATCAAACACATGGTAACAAGGTGCAATGCCTCAATGACTATATATTGAGCAACTTTTCCTTAAGGCTTTACACTGTCCGTTCGATCGATCAAAACTTGCCTGCATTTTAATATATCTTTGTCCTCGGCCTTTAACTGGACTGTAACTGGTCTTTAACTCTGGTCAGATGATTTTCTCTTGTCTCCAAGTTGCTAGATCATTTTACTAACCCTGGTTCCATCTCGAGATCACACCCACACCATACGATCAAGACAAGATCAATGAATATCACCAGATCTCTGAAAGAATTGAAGATTTTGACTTTTTCTAGAGATTACGTGCAAGCCACAGATCATGATCTCAATTAATGAATCTAATTTAATCTATGCTAACTTATCTCTTAACTTTAACCTGACTCAAGTCATTTGGAGGTTCCACAAATAACTAAGTTGCCAAGTCTCTGAATCATTTCTAAACCTTGGAGTCAATCACGAGATCAAGCACAGACCACACGATCCTTGACAAGTACAGAGCTTGATCAATGAAGGTCATGAAATTTTAGAACATTTCACTTAACCCAGAGTCAACTTGTAGATTACGCAACTAAAGGGAAAAACAAACATGTCTTGACCCTAGTTAAAATTATGAGATCACACAACCAAAGCAAATATCTAAGTCGCTTAATATAATTTGAAACCTTGAGTTAATCCAGAGATCAAGCACAAGCCATAAGATTAATCTATCCTATGGAACATGTGGAAACATCTTGTTAAAACTCTGCAAACCTGACTCCTCCTCTGAACTTAACCATGCTCAACCCTGGGTCTATTTGGAGATTGAGCAACAACTGAGTCTCTGAATCTCTAAATACTTTTCTTGACCTGAGTTAGAGTATGAGATCACATGCATTCCATCATATCAGCATTACATCAATGGTCTTGAGTTAATCTTAACCAGTCCACCTTGACTTAATCTTAACCCAAGCTCAATATGGAGATTACGCGACTGAAATAAAATTTATAACCCTGGAAAGTTAACTTTAACCTCTGGTTAAATCTGGAGATTCAGCGGTAACTAGTTATCTCTGAGTCGCTGAATGTACTTTAACTTGACTTAGCCCAAACTTAGGTTCATTACAAGATTGCGAGACAACATAGTCACTAGGTCACTAGATAAAAATATTAACCTGGGTAACATATGGATATCACGCGCAAGCCATTGGATGAAACCAAGAAAAGAACAAGATCTACGACCCTCACTTAATCTCAAGACAAATAAATTAACCCCAGAACCATTCAGAGAGTCAGCAACCAAAGAGGAAAGATAACCCTGCCAAGACCATGGTTACATACTGAGACTTAACGCGAACTGTAAGATCATGAATTGAAATGACAAAGATCAACAACCCTCACTGAATCTCCAAATAAAAAAGATGACATCACCTTTTTCTAGCGATCATTCACCAACCACACGATCAAAACCAAGATAGAGCAAGATCTATGGTGCGCATGAAATCTCCAAATATTTCATGACTTTGACTTTTATCTCGAGATTACGCGCCAGCCGTGAGATGAAAACTTAAAGAGAACTTGATCGACGACCTATGCTTGATCGCTGAATGAAAAAGAATATTCGGTTGGGGTTATGAGATTGAGAGATAAAGGCCTGGAAAAGTGCACATGACTTAAAACTTGACTTAAGTGCCTTGGAAAAGTAACATGAATTTAGAACAAGTCTTGAGCGTTTAGGGTTTTAGCCAAATTTTGACACAACAAGACTTAGGGCTTTAGGCCAGAGGCCATGAATAATTGTAGAGAAAAGAGGAAAGAGCTTGGAACCATGAAAAATTTATAATTTCTAACACAAGCATTAGCAATTTCATATTGCACAAGTAAGTGATTGACATCCTCAGTAGTTTTATCACATAGAACACGTTTAGTGGGCCCAATAAAGCCATATTTTTTCCTATGTTCCACAGTAAAAATTCCTCCTTGAATAGCGAGCCATGCAAAGGACCCTACTTTAGGGAGAAATTATTTACCCCAACATAACTTAGTTGGCCATCATGAGAGAATATTAGAGTTATCCAACATCCTATAACCTAGCTTCACCGAGTATTGCCCACTCTTTGTTGCACACCAGATTAGAGTATCGACCTTATTAGTCATGAGAGTTTCCCTTTTATGAATGATGGATTTCATCAGAATCTCATGTTGATTAGTGATTCCTAACTAATCAACATCCTTCCAACACCATTATTGGCCAACAAGAGTTGACTTCAACTCCATATAATCTGAGACCTTATCACCTCATCTTTCTGAAAATAAGTTCATTAGATCTTGATAATCACCATTATCCTTTAAAGAAGGATATCCATTCCAAGAATCCTTCCAAAAGGAAGCCATCCTCCCATTGCCAACTTGCCAAGTCAAGTGGTCAGTAATAACCTTCCTGCAATCTAAGATAAAATTCCACATTGCAGAGCCCTTAGGCGGATTCCTAATAGTAAGAATCCTATTAGACTCATTTGAATCCAAGTATTTAGCTCTAAGGATCTTAGCCCACAACATATTTGGATTAGAATACATGCTCCACACTAGTTTGGAACCTAATTCCAAATTCATTAAATACCAATTTTTAATCCTGCCCCACCACAAACTTTAGCCTTGCAAATATTCTCCCATGCAAGTAGAGGGATTTTATCATCACTATTAGCACCATTCCAACAAAAAAATTCTCATCCTTTGCTCTAGAAAACTAATAATCTTCTTGGGAGGTCTAAGATAACTCATAGAAAAGATAGGGATAGTAGAGATCATTGATTGAAGCATTAAAATCCTCCCCGCTAAGGATAACCATTTGCTCTTCCAGCCCTCAAGATGCTTGATGTAGCTATTCATAAGATCCTTCCATAAATTTGATCTGCATGCCCTACTAAATAGTAGAATGCCTAGATATTTACCAGGCGACCTTCCTGTCCTTATTCCTAAAATTTTACAGATATGCCTTTGCTTCTCTACACCAGTATTAAAGAAAAACACCTCATACTTATTCTAATTGATATTCTGACCTAAAGCTACACTATAATTATCAATGGTGGTCTTAATCAACCTTGCTTCCCTATTTGAGGCTTCCCCCATTAGATAGGTGTCATCCACAAACTGTAGGTGGGATAAAGGATCAAGGCCTTAATCCACGTTGATGCCTTTCCATAAACTAGTCATCCTTTTACTACATAAATGAGCCTTCCAAGAATTTCTTCCAAAAATGATAAACAAGAAAGGAAAAATTGGGTCCCCTTGTCGATCCCTCTAGTAGTTTAAAAAATCCCTGAGGACTTCCATTCATTAATACTGAGATTCAAGGAGTATTTATACAACTTCCAACCCACTTGATCCAACCATCACAAAAACTAAATTTCTCCAAAACCTTCAATAAGAAACCTCTATGGACATTATCATGTGCCTTTCTGATATCTAATTTAATCATCGTCTTCCCTGTTTTAGCAGTTCTAACTGAATGAATGGCCTCACGAGCTACAATTACTCCTTCAAAGATGGATCTATTAAGCATAAAACCACTTTATCCTAAAGAAATAATTGATTTGAGAATAGTCTTTAATCTATTATACATCACCTTAGCTATGACCTTGTATGTAGTATTGCATAAGGAAATAGGTCTAAAATCATCAAAGGAGACTCTTTCACCTTTTTTGGGGATCATGGCAATAAAAATATTATTTAGGTCTTTCAGGATAAACCCATTAGCTCTTGATTCTTCCACAAACTCCCATAATTCTCTTCCTACAACCTCCCAAGATTTCTGAAAGAAGATGGTAGAGAAACCATCAAGCCCCAGGGATTTATCTCCTCCTAGATTAAATAGGACATGCTTTACTTCTTCCATAGAGACCTCCCTCATCAAAGCAGAGTTTTGCACCTCTAAAATACAACTAGTAATAACATCTGAGATATCCAAATCAATAGAGGGATTAGTAGACCCCCCATAAAATATATTGAAAAAAAAACCCCCCTCTTCTTTTCTAATATCATTTGCATCCTGTAGGATATGTCCATTTTTATCCTGGATAGAAAAGATTATATTTTGGGATCTCTTAACCTTAACAAAATTATGGAAGAATTTAGTATTTATATCCTCTTCTCCCAGCCATGTTTCTCTTGACTTTTTCTTCCAAAACACTTCCTCTCTGGCTAGATCTTCAACATATTGTTTGATAATCCTAATTCCTTCTTATATTCATCTTCCCCCATACCCTCAACAATCACCTTAATATTCAAATCAGCCAATTCACTTTCAAGCTTAAATTTTTAACAAAAATATTTTTGAATTCCTCTCTATTCCAAGCTTCAAGTTTCTCCTTCAGGAATTGTAGTTTCTTAAATAAGATGAAAGCCTTATTATATGATCTTGTTGGCACCATCTTCTAGCACCCAGTTATCTTGTCCATAAAATTATCAACACGAAGCCACATAGCCTCAAACTTAAAGGGCGATCTTTCAGGAGTAGAATCCTCCTGAATCCTAAAATAGATAGGGAAGTGATCCGAACCTGTCAAGGGTAAGATCTCAGCATTAAAAATCTAGTTCATCCTTTCCCACTGTCCATGAAGTAAGAACCTATCTAATTTTCATATGTGATCTGTAATTTTAAATGTTTGGTGTATATGTTTGTTGGGTATGGGAAGTGTATGGCCTTAGGTAGGGATTGTCTTACTAGAGGAATGTGATTCATTTGTGTGTTCTTGTGTGCTTCATCATAAGATTAGTGATTTTATTCCTGACATTATTTTCCAAGATGAGTTCACATGTACATTTATGTACTCTAGGAGATTTTGATATGACTATTATGGCTTTAGTAGTGTCAGGTCATTCCTAGTATGAGAAGGAACTTGATTGAGATTTGTTTGATTATTGGAGATGATTTATTTTTAAATCTCTAGGGGTTGACTATGTGCATTTTAGACGAGTGGATTACAATAGGGTTTTGGGGCCCAAAGAGGCCAGTTCTAGGGTAACCTATCATAAGTTGTTTATAAGTGATAATTTAATAATAAAACTTAGGGTTAACATTAAAGACAAGATTACTTGTGATGCCTTGAGCACTTGTGCAGGATAAGTATGGTAATGGGATGATATCTAGAGAGTAGGTATGATTAGATTCCTCATCTCCATGAGAGGGTATTGTTGAAATTATTAGGCATTGAGAGGGGGTGAATCAGTTCAAACAGGTAATAAACAAATTTGACCACTGATCTAAATAACTTTTGAATTAATTTTGAAACCACAAAGCATATTAACTGATGCAAACACATAAAATAAAGTAATATCAAGCATCCATAAACTCATCACACATGGCACAGATATTTTTTCATGGAAACCCTTGGTTAGAGGGAGAAAACCACGATGGGGATGACACCCACAAGCCCACTACTAGAGTAAATTAGTTTGCCCTGTTTGGAGCTACAAATACCCTTTGCGAGGGTTCACCCTGTTAGGAGTGATGTGTACATTGTTAGAAGTATAAACAGATCAATTATTATCTACCTTGCTATAGGATTTAAAACCTCAATAAATCATTTACCCTGTTAAAGGATTTACAAAAAGAACCTATTAAAGTTCGCGCGGTTAAGGGATTTTGCTGCGACTATTAGGGAACAAAAAGATGAGTGATCTGGATGTAGCACTGATTGCTTGTCACATCCAATTTTTTCTTTTTACTTTGTAACTCCTCTCTTCTCTTTTTCAATCATCTTTCTAATTGCAACCTCAAATTGAAATCACAAAACCCTAATCACATCACCCACAATAACTACTACAACTTCTTACATTTGAACATGAGCAATTCCCAATATTTACACAACTTGCACTGACATCAAACACACCAAAAATAATCTTCAAGTAATTTCCCAAAAAAGCACCATGTGTCAAAGTGATAATATTGATGAATAGAAACCGATAAAAAAAAATATTGATGAATAGAATGTTTTATCATGACCGTGTTAGGTCAAGATAAGAACTACAAGTTATATCTCCAAAGTAGTCAAACACATTTTGATTTCTCTAATGCAACACCTCAAATCCATCTTAAATTTTTGCATCGATCACATAAATGTCCAAAAATTAAATGCATAACCTTTATTCCACATCATCATTTCATTAGAGATCATCGCGCACACTCTACCACTCACCAAACTGTGATTTACCAGTTGTTACTCAAGAACTCTTGAGTTCTACCCGTCTTAATGTTTGTGAAAAGAAAAACTCTTTCACTGATCAACCAAATGAGTTGTGGTTGGAACCAAATTGAAATATAAACATGTTGATGTTGTATCTGTGACTACTCCTCATATTTCTACTTCTACTATGATCGCCACCAAAGTGATGTTCTCACTATCTACCAATCTTCTGGACTTAGCCAATTTTTGACATTACTTTCTTACCGATTGTGTCTTTACTTCACCTGTTGTATTTCATGATTGTAGTGATGTTGTATCTTGATTGTAAGTGACTCCTTATGACTACACCTCAAAATACATCAGAATACCAACAATCTCCCCCTTTGGCATTGACAACAAACATGCTAACTGCTTTCAATCATACAATCACAATCTCAATGCTAGAAGATCAGAGCAAAAGAATATATACCAAATTATGAATCCATCTCAGTATATACCATAGAATAATATAGACTACTATTGCTCCCAATAATCCCTATACATATAATCCCCATTTGACAATAATTCCAAAGCTACAAAAACTGAAATATGTACACTTAAAACAAATCTTACTTATATCATGTCAAAGATCACCTTGAAGTTTATCTTTGTTGAATCCAAGGATGTTTCCCATGCCTTCTCCAAGTATTCCGAAGCAATTATTTTATAAATCAAACTAGAACCAAGCTCTTCCATGATATCTAGAGTGCTCATGTTTGGTAAGACAAGTATGTCTTCTTCCTTCTTAACATTCAGTTGCATGACCTCTACTATAGGGGATAAGGATGATTGAAGTTCCAGTAGGAAAAGCATTATGTTCTCTTACTCATGTTGAATCTGCTTTATCTTAAGTGAATTTTTCTTTACCTTACTGCTGAAAGTAGCAACTAATCTTGTCATAGGATCAAGCTGACCTCTTAGGTTCTCCTGCTCCTTCTAAGCTTTCGCTCTACTTTATTCCAAATCTTGAGCAAAATCAAAATACCTTGATAATTTGGTAAACAATTGACCTGCCTGAGTAAATGTAGACTTAGCTTCTTTTATCAAATATATCAATTTGTTTTGATTAGCATTAATCTTCTCCATTAGCTTACCTATCATCTTCTTCTCTAAGTTCTCCTCTGCAAGATTTACAACTATTGTCTGCAAATCTGGGACTTGATCTAGAATTTCCTTGATAAGAGTATACATCTAATCAATAGGAGAATCATCTTTATCATATTCCACCTCATGTACTAACTCATTTATAATGTCTCTAGCTTGCCTTAAGACTCTTATATTCTTCTTCTTAGATCTCAACTTGTCTCTTACAACCTTTTTCTTCAATTGTTCTGAGAATTTTATCAATTCCTTAGGTTTCTAATTGGATCTATCGACTGGTGTGGTTAGTGTTTCTTCATCTTCAACTTCCTCTTCTGCAATAGGCACCCATTTCTGCCTCTTCTTTACACTTGACTCATCAAAACTTAATTTCCTTCTTATCTCAAGCTCTTCTTAAGTCTTTTTTTGAGTATCCTCCTACTGACTATCTACAACTTTCTCCTCTTCCTTCTCTGAAATCAATTCCTCTATATGATCCATAGGAGATGGTGAGGATGAATCCTCTTTACCTGTAATGTCTAAAATTTCAATATCATCTTCACCTATTTGTGATAAACTTGTATTTTGTGCTTCAATATTCTGCACCGGGTTAGGGACATCAAGAACAACATCCTCAATTAACTGATCTATAGAAAACATGACATCTCCTTGCATAGGTTCATTGGATTCTGCTTGAACTTTTTATTATTGTGCTACTAACTCCTTTATCTTTAATAGCTTCTTCCATGTCTCAATACTCCCAATATGAACATTTTGTGTGTCATCAATTGGAAGTCTAGCTACTTTGCTCTTTATTTTGAATTTATGCTTGTGAGCATCAATCATTATCTTGGCATTTTCAACAAATAGTTTAGGTTGCACTTGGATTAGTTCTCTTTCCATAATTTATTTGTCCAACTGCAATACAACATTCCATCTAGCATTAATCAAATGATATAGTTCATTAGGAATGCATGAATGGATCTCTAAAGGTGTTTTGCAAATTTTGTGAAAATGATATGAAATTGCATCCTCTAACTTCTTCTTGTCTTCATCACTACCCAAAGTTTATCGTCTACCAACTATAGTTAGTCTATCATTATCCATAATACCTGTTGCAATATCATCAATAGAAGGGGCCTTCTTTGTCTCACCACTCTTTTTCAATTCAGAGACATCCTTGTCTGATTATGTCCTTTCTTCCTCATCCTCTCCAGTTTCCTTATGAACATCCTTCTCTTATGTAGATTTTCTCTTCCTCTTGTAATTTTTCTTTTCAGTAGGAGTGCTTTGAACTTTCTTACATAGATTCCACTTTAGAGTTAACTTCACTAGTTGTTGGTTTTCTTTGTTTTATCTCTGCCTTTGCATAAGTTGAAGGAATGTTAGCTAAACGATCTTTAGTTTTGGTTGCAGTAGTGCAAGATGTTCCTACATCACTACTACCAAACTTATGCTCTATGTTAGATAACATTCTCCTTGTTTTCCTTTCAATAACCAAGTTATTCAATTCCTTTTGAATTTTGGCAATGGCTTCATCATAGGTTCCAAATATATGTGCTTGATTGTCTAAGGGTTTTGACAAAAATTCATCAGCACGTAGAGTTACTAAATCACCCACTACTTCATATCCAATAGGAGGATTCCAATATGTCCTAGGTTTCACAACTTCATAATGCATGAATCAGTGTCTACTAGAAAACAAATATCATTCTTGTACCTTTCTACAATGCTAGTCTGAATCCTTTCACGTTTATGCATCTTAGTTTGCAACTCTTTGAAATAACCACACATGACATTGTTGAATTTATCTCCTAATTATTTTATGAATTCACTTATATGAATAACTACTGATTTGTCTTTTGACCATGTAACATTACCTCTACTGAGGAATACATTTTGGACATAGAAAAACATACATACCAATAGGGCACCGTACTTGAATGACTGACCCTTATCTCTCTTTATCGTTTCCATGTTTTTCAAAAACTAACTTCTAATAATATCACATAGATCATATACAAAATCATCTTTGATAATCCGATAGGCAACATGGATAGCACCACCAGGCACACTATTAGCTCAAATAGATTGGTAAACTCTATAACCTATTACCATGGATGCAAAGCAAAATTCTTTGTCTTCAATACCGTTGATTGTCATTTCCCTGTCATCTTGTTTGGATTTAGTTAGTTCACTTACCAAATGAGTTTCCACTATTCTTAATGTACATTCCAATCCATGTGCATGAAATCTAGTAACCCTTTGAATCATTGTCTTGGAAATATTGTGTGGTCTGTCCAGCCATATGAACTGATCATGCACTCTTCTTACCACATAGAAATTCTAATCAGGATGTAATTCAGTGGGAATATCTACTACATAAGTTAAACCCTTCACTTGTAGATGTTTATGCTCATCTTTTGACACACCATTGATGCACATACCCTTGTATTCTTTCTTGATTGTTTCAACTCCTAGTTCTTCAATTCTACAAAGGATATAGGACCAAACATCTTTGATCAACATCACTCCTTGAGTAATAGTGGATAGGGCACCTGACATATTAATCTTGATTGTTTTGATTGGATGCAATTTGAATATGAGTCAAAGCTCCTCAATGATGTTAACCAGAACTAGAGTATCAACATTCTTTTCCATTATAATCAACTACAAAAGCACAAAAATCTAACAACAAACTAAATTGATAATGTTCAATACACTGGTTAGGGCTTCACAAAAACTCGATACAATTTAGCTCAAAATATCAATCTAAAAAGTAACTGTTGCACACTATATCTCAAGATAGCTCTTGAATACTCTGATAAAATTAAAGGTGCAAAATAATGTTAATTTCCCTTTATTTATCGTTAGAGAAATAGACGTTGCATACTTTAATATTAGGAATAGTATCATGTCACTGGTTAACACGTAATCACCGGTTGGTACTCAACCAACAGTAATAACCACTATCAAATATATATTAACCATGAAATCTTAGTACGGTCTACTCACAATCACAAAAACAAAATCATAGAAATTTACACCATAATGTGCATATAGATCTTTATCTCTCATGAATCTAGGGGATTGGTAATGGATTTGTCCATAAGTGCTCCCCCTAAGAAAATAATATGCTTAGTTCACTAAAGGAATCTCCACACTTCCTAAACTTGTGGAGTTCTTAGTTAACTAAGAAGAATCCAGTTCACCTTTCTTCACCCATGTCTTCTTCATATCACTTTTGACTTCATCAACATTGGTAATCTTCTTTCCTTCCCTATCCTCTAACCGATCAAGAAATTGGTTCATAAACTGACAGTCTCTAGCCAGATGACCTATCTTATAACAAACAAAACATGCCATGTCAGTTAACTTCCAAGGACCAACATTACCTCTCAGAGTTCTCAATCTGAAATTTACTGCTAGATGTCCATAGTTACCACATACTGAACATGTAGTATTTAATTATCTTTCCCTGCTAATAATATTCACCAGTGTGACAGGTGACCTAGGTGCATACACTCTTGAATTGAAATCTCTAGATTTGGGTCCATATTTGTTGCATGTAAAAAAATATCCATCAAAGTTACCACTAGTGGATCTATTTCTAGACCTAGATCTACACTCATATGTAGTATTACCATACTTATGAAAATTATAGCAATAACCATTGAAAGAGTGAGGTTTATTCACCTATTTTCTCCTACACACATTATTTATTATGACCAGGCTTTCCACAGTTATAACAAATAGATTTGTTAGGTTTCATACATGATTTGATTGGATCTACCTTATGATCCTTCTATATCTCCTTAGGTTCCAATTTAGAGGACTCACCAATTTCAAATGTTCCTTCTCATGTATATCCAAGACCGGTTGTGTCCTTGTGTATTCTTTGGCTCTTCAGTTGTTCATCAATCTTTTGTGAGCTTTCATTGTATTGCTTCAACTTTTTATTTGCTTCTTTCTCAATTTTCAATTCCTTCTTCAATGTCTCATTCACCTCTCTAAGCCTTTCATTCTCAATTATTACTTGAAGATTCTTTGTAGCAGTATCCTGCATTTGAATATGATATAAAGAAAATACTTTTCTTAGGTTAAAAATCTCTTCATCTTTTGCCTTTAGGGAATCATCAACAATTTTCTTGGTTCCTTTTACTTCAAGGACTTCACACATCATAACAGACTGACTTTCAAGCTCTCTTTTCATATTATCCACATTTTCTTTGAGTCACTTGTTCTTACTCAACAGATCTGCAATTGCCTCCTCAGAATCTTTAGATGCACTACCTTTAGATAGTTGTTCTATGTAGTCTTTCCTTTCACTCAATTTCTCACTAAGTTCTCTCCTTTTGGCAAATGACTTCCTCATTTTTTCTTGCAAGTTAATGATAATCTTGTTTGCATTATCAAGTTGTATCTCATACCTATATCCCTCCATGATAGTGGATCTTTTCCCCAAGTTGTTAGGCTTATCACCAAGAGGACCAATGCTCTAATACCAATTGTTGGAATTATTAGGGACTGAGAGGGGGGAGGTTAATCAATTTAAATAGGTAATAAACAAATTCAACCATTGATCTAAATAAATATTGAATTACTTTCAAAACCATAAAGCATATAACTTATACAAACCCATAAAATAAAGTAATATCAAGCATCAAAAAACTCATCACACATGAGAAAAATATTTTATCATGGAAACCCTTAGTTAGAGGGAGAAAACCATGGTGGGGATGACACCCACAAGCACACTACTGTAGTAAATGAGTTTGCCCTGTTAGGAGATATAAATACCCTCTCTGAGGGTTCACCCTGTTAAGAGTGATTTATACACTGTTAGGAGTACAATCAGATCAATTATGATCTACCTCGCTAGAGAATTTAAAACCTCAATAAAGAAGTTACCTGGTTTAAGGATTTACAAAAGGAACCCGTTAAATTTCACTTGGTTAAGGGAATTTTATTGCTGCAACTATTAGGCAACAATAAGATGAGTGATCTGGATGTAGCACTGATTTCTTATCAGATCCAATATGTCCTCTATACTCTATAACTACTCTCTTTTATTTGTCTATCATCTTTCTGATCACAACCTCAAATTGAAATCACAAAACCCTAATCACATCACCCACACCAACTACTACAACTTCTTAAATTTCAATATGAGCAGTTCTCACTATATACACAACTTGCACTGACATCAAACACACCAAAAATTATCTTAAAATATTTTCCCACAAAAGCACACGTGCCAAAGTGATAATCTTGATGAATAAAACATTTTATCATGACCGAGTTAGGTCGAGATAAGAACTGCAAGTTATATCTCCAAAGTAGTCAAACACATTTTGACTTCTCCAATGCAACACCTCAAATCCATCTTAAATGTTTGAATTGATCACATAAATGTCAAAACATTAAATTCATAACCTCTATTCCATGTCATCATATCATTATAAATCATCGCACACACTATATCACTCACCGATCTGTGATTTACCAAACATTACTCAAGAACTCTTGAGTTCTACCTGTCTTAATGTCTTTGACAATGAAAACTCTTTCACCGATCAACCAAATGAGTTATGGTTGGAACCACATTGAAATCTAAAAATGTTGATGTTGTATATGTGACTACTCTTCATAATGCCACTTCTACCATGATCGCCACCAAAGTGATGTTCTCATTGTCTACTGATCTTCTAGACTTAGCCAATTTTCTACACTACCTTCTTACTGATTGTGTCTTTACATCACCCTTTGTATTGCATGAGTGTACTGACTTAGTTTCCATCAATGACAACCAAATAAGTGACTCCTTATAATTGCACCTCAAAATACCAACATGCATTCTTGTCCCGCATGGGTCATGTTGAGGTTCTGGGATTTAGAGAGACCAGGCCAAGGTAACTCAAATAATTGACCATGTGATGATACTCCCATAGTATGTAGCCTAAGTCTCCTCCCTAGGTCCTACATTTGCCTCTGATGGCTAGTATTTGACTTTTGGTAATTGGTTTTTGGTTTTAGTATTTGGCACTCGTTGGTATTTTGGTTAAATTTTTGTATGTCCTTTATCATTGTTTTATGTACCCTTGTCTCGACCTTTGATTTCTAGTGTGTCCTTGATCATTCCTAGTTGTATCCTTGTACTTTTTCTTTAGCCTTTATTTATTTTTGTATTCCCATGTGTGTGGGCTTGATTTTATCTCCTCAGCAGGGTGGCAGTGAACCTTTGGTTCTACGAGGTCGGGTGGTAGTGATTATTTTACCATTTGAGATCTGATGTTATTGTTCATGCTTGGATGATCCTTGTTGTAGTTATTTCTTCTTATTCTTTCAGAGACTTGTTCGTTATTGTGATTATGTGTATTTGCACCTTATCGTTATATTGGTTGACATCCATTCAGAGGATGTGTTGTATTGTTATTCATTATTGTATACCCTACGACTTGTGTAGTGGATGACGATTCATTATGTACACCTTGTGTATCATTTGTAGATGTGATCTTGTTATAGGAGATATATATTATTTTTTCAGTTGATGTATCTTTTATGTTAGTTATATTTGGTTTAAAAGATACATCAACTGAAAACATAATATACATCTCCTATAACAAGATCATGTACAACTAATACCCAAGGTATACATAATCAATCAACATCCATTGCACAAGTCGCAAGGTATACAATAATGAATAAAAATACAACACATCCTCTGAATGGATGTCAACCAATATACCGACAAGGTACAAATATGCATCATCATAATAATGAACAAGTCTCTTGAAGAACAAGAAGAAAGAACTACAACGAGGATCATCCAAGCATGACCAAGAACGTCAAATCTCAAATGGTAAAAAAATAACTACCACCCAACCTCGTGGAACCAAAGGTCCACTGCCACCATGTTGAGGAGATAAAAAATTAGTTTTCTTAAAGTAACTCTACGTAAAGGAACCCTCGAGATTTGTAATCTATGTTTACGTTGCTTTTATGTGTATGTGATGTAATTCATTGTATTGCTTCCGCATTGTTATTCATTATTGTTTGTAAACATTTAAAAACAAAACTATCTTGTAAACTTAGTGTCTTGTTCAAGGTTATATTTTCTTGGGTTCCCTAGCTGAGCATTACATTACTGATCTATTGAAAAAATTAGTTGCGTGCCTATTTTTTGCTCTTGCAACAATCATTTCACAATGAGAGTTTTTGTCAATGGATATAGTTTTTATATAGTATAGTTAATGTGAAAAATTGGAAGCAAAACAAAGGCCTCCATGTATGCTAAGCTACTAATATATTTGGTGGTCAGTGCATTGCTTTATATATGACATTTCATAGGTGAGATTATGTCACTGCTAAAGTTAAACTTGATAGGATATGTTTCAATGTTAAACAATGCATAACTCAACCAAACTCTGCCTAGTGCTCTGTCTTTGCAAAACACAAACAATGTATGGTGGGAGAAATTAGATGGCATTTACCAGTGCTACAGATTGCCTTTTCCACTTCCACAAATATTTACTCCACCATTGACTATACTATGGTCGCCACACACATATGCCCCTTGTTTTTTTTTCTGCCAAATTTGAACATAAAAAAAAAGTGATCAAAATAATAGCCAACAAATTTCTTTATTTTGTAAAATTGCAACGAAAAGATTTTTTGAAATTTACATGTCCTATACTATGCAAAGACTATACCCTTTGACCAAAAATTTGATTAGTTCAATAACATAAAACTCTACTAAATGATTGGCATCTAGTATATTGTTAAAGATTGGTCAATGCAACAGGAAATTACAGTACAAAAGGTTGTGGTTGTCATGCCTAATCTCTATGTAACAAAAAAAATAAAGGACATCAAAAAATATAACCTTTGGTACCATAATTCCCTCTTGCTTCAGAAAACTATACTTTTTACTTTGACAAGTTGTCAGCACAAGTAATTTTGGAGAATTCTATTTTCCCTTTCCATTGGTCTAGTTACAGTATATAAAAGTTCCTGCCAAGCAAAGACAATGAAGAAATTCAAGAACAAGCTATTGTAAAGGTAAACAAAGTTCATATGACAATGCAAGGAAGAGCAGGTCAAATAAAAACCATCATTTTTTATTTTTCCATTGGTATACCATCAGTTATTAAATGCAAGATCTTAAGCAATGCAATGTTGAAGTTAAATTTTTTTTTGACATAGCACACATTCGCTCTTCGTTTTCTTCTCAATTCTCAATATGAAAACATAGTCTAAAGTAAGTTTAGTTCATACATTGCTATCTTCTTAAATAAATACTCTAATAGTTCCATCGTTGTAACAAATTTTGTCCCATCTCAAAAATTTAATCAAAAGCAATGAACAATTAGAGAAATAAGTCATGGCTTCTATTTTGACATCAAAACTTCTCAAGAAATTGATTAAAAAAACCTCATCCTAAGAATAAAGAAAAGAAACCAGTCATCATGCTTACAAATATCATACTAATTATGTTAGCAAACACAAGGCATATTACCTGTTTCTTGATTGCAATATTATTTCCTCCATGTTTTAACATTATAAAACTGGAACTAGATAATATACACTATTTTTTCCCTATATTATTGTGATTGTTCATTAATTTCAATTGTTAAAATCCTAAAAAAATAGAATATGTTTTTATAATAACTGAGGGGGGGGGGGGGGGGAATCAGTGCCCTTAAAAATTAATCCAANGGGGGGGTGAATCAGTGCCCTTAAAAATTAATCCAATAAATCAATTCAAAACTTTATACCACAAATATAAAACCTCTAGTTATCTTCATTCCTACAAGATGTATGCCTTGTGTGAATCTGACATGTATATACTGCTCCATGTTTATACCTTTTATCCTTTCTTTAAGCTTTATGGAATAGCAGTCTATCTTTTCTTAACCTTTACCGAAATACAGTAAATAACTTAGTGTTTACTTATCAATCCTATTTTAGTAATGTGTTAAGAAAAACATCAAAGCAATGAACCATATACAAATTTGACACATGGATTTTAAACGTGGAAACCCTATTGGGAGAAAAACCACTTGGGACCAGTAACCCAAAATTTTCACTCTTGTGAAGTGAGCTCGGTGAAGAGCCAACCCTGTTAAAGGTTACAAACACATTTTTAAGTGCGACCTTGTTAGAGGATTTAAATATAATAGTTTGTCACTTGATATCTGGCATTCACTATGCTATCTTCATTAGAAACTTTTTGATACTCCTTGGGATGTATCTCAATATATAAAGCATAGTTAAATCCCACTCTGTTAAGAGATTTTCTTATCCAATGGTTAAATTGAAATGGTATATGATTTGTTCATAAATAGAACTTAATCTTCCAAGTGTTCAAATCTATTGTAATCTCATAATACCTATCTAATAAATGTTCTATTCAATTCCTTTGCTCCACTTCTTTCTGCTCGGTGAATGTTGTTTGCTTCTTTGTTGCTCGGTGTCTGCACAAATCTTTGCTCTGTTCTTTAGCTTGTTTGATCAAATCTATATGAAGACTTCTATCTTCACCATAATTCTCTTCAACATCCTCTTTTTCATAATGAATAGATTGTCTCTTTTATAGACATAATTTTACCATTTCTAAGTTCTTATGTTTCTTGTTCTTGACATGATCCGCAAATCTCATCATTCTTGTTTTAAAGCTCACTTTAGTTTTATTCGTGCATCTCTCCTTGACAACTGGCATAAAGCTAGCTTTAAATCTCTAGCTTATCTTTAACTTTTAATTGATCGATGAAAATAATGTAATCAATTAGTTAACTCTATATTTAGCTCTTGTTGGCTAAGTCTTTTGTCATTTCTAAACTTCAGTTCTGATAAGTGTTTAACTCCATGTTTGCTCAGTCTTGACTTTAGTTGTCCTTGAGCATCTCTATCCGTTAGGGTTGTCTCTCTGTCATGGTTGTCTATCCATCAGGAAACACTGTGACTTTTACTTATGCTCGAGTATCACTTTGGTTCTGCTCGGTAATACTTGCTCAGTTTACACTGTGACTCTTCTCGGGGTTCTCTATCTGTCAGTGTGCATTGTCCATTTGTGTTTGTTGTCACTTGGTGTATACTAAATTTTTATGTATTACTGATAACATAACCTTTATCTCTTTGGTTCTTTAAAGTCTTTGACAATATGTATATGACCAATCAGATTATATCAAGTTGACATCAATGACAATACAATGCATTAACTGATTTAATGTCTTGCATTAACTTTCTGCAGCTTGGTGATCATCAACTTAACATCTTCAAACATTTAATCAGTTATAGTTCATCAATCTCTCCCTTTGGAATTTATGGCAACATACTACTAATACAATATGAAATATGTTAGTTGTAGTTCCACAATTTCTACCAAACTTTTTATTCTATAACCAATACAAATATGTGGCTCTCGATAAGCTCATATAGCTTAGATTTGATTCATGTAGAGTACTTTCTTTCTTCATTCCCTTCACTGGGTAGATGTAGTATCTTCTAATTTTGTCTCTCCCTTTGTTGTAAAATCTCTTTTCTAATGTTTTCTCTCCCTTTGATTGTTCCTCTCCTTGATGGATAATTGTGATAGAGATTTCATATCTCTTTTCCCTTTGACACCAATATATTTCATTGAATACCTCTCTCCATAATCATTAGGTACATCTCTCTCTTTGAATACTTTAGATAGATATTTCATATGGATATAATCTCTCCCTTAAGTCATCTCTCCCTTTGACAACAATGCCAAACAATTTCTCTTTTCTATAATATATTCCTTGAATTTCCTCTCTATCAGCAATACAATAACTCTGGTGTTCGGTGCAGATAAGTACCTTTTGTGTACAAACATATCTTTGTAGTCCATCTTTTTGCTTGCATAAACATGAATGATCTTCTAATTATGTGTAGCCTGATGCAGCCTCCAAGTCAGCTTAGTGACCAGTAGACAAGGGTCAGACCCCTAGTCTCTTCCTCATGTACTCAAATGTATCTTTAGGAAAAGGGTTTGTGAATATGTCTGCTAATTGTTCATTGGATTGAACATATTCCAGTATCACCTCTTTCTCTTGAACTTGTTCTCTTAAGTAATGATACTTAATAGAAATGTGCTTTGTCTTAGCATGCATGACAGGGTTCTTTGAAATGTTGATAGCACTTGTATTATCACAATAGATAATCACTGGTTCAAGGTTTTTCATATTCATACCTTCCAGTAATTGCTTGATCCATGCAATGTTAGAGAAATTTGTAGCAACAACCACATATTCTACTCCTGCAGTAGATTGTGATATGCATCCTTTCTTCCTACTTATCCATGTGACAATTTTGTCACCCATGAAGAATGCTCCTTTTGTTGTGCTCTTTCTGTTATCTATGTTTCTAGCCCAATCAGCATCTGTATAGACTTGAAGGTCAAATTTTCCTTCTTTATTATACCACAAGCCACAGTCCTTGGTATTCTTTAGATATCTCAAAAATCTTTTGACATTAGTCATTTGTGATTCCTAGGGATTAAAAGATAATCTTGCAGCTATTCTAACTGCATGTGTTATATCTGGTCTAGTATGAACAACATACATTAGTTTTCAAATCATAGATCTATATAAGGTCTGATTCACCTTGGTTTTCTTGTCTTCCTTTGTCATCTTGCATCCTCTTTCCATAGGTGTTCCAACTGGCTTGGATTCCTCCATCTTGAATATCTTGAGAACTTCTTTGATGTATTTGGATTGTGTGATGTAGATACCTTCATATTGTTGAAGAATCTATAGACCAAGAAAGAATTTGATCTCCCCAAACATTGGCATCTCAAAATCTTTGCTCATTTCATCAGAAAATGATTTGTATAACATATCATTACCCCAAAATATGATATTATCAACAAATATTTTAGCAATCAGAATGCTATCATTAGTATCTTCTTTTAAATACAGATTATTATTTTCACTTGTTCTTACAAAACCAATACTAATGAGATGGGAGTGAAGTCTTCCATATCATGCTCTTAGTGCTTGTTTCAATCCATACAAGGCTTTGTGCAGTCTATAAACTATGTTCCTCTTGTTAGGATCAATAAACCCCTCTGGTTGTTCAATGTATACCTCTTCTTCTAGTATTATATTTAGGAATGCAAATTTGACATCCATTTGGTATACCTTGAATCCTTTGAATACAACATAATAAAGTAGAATTCTTACCCCTTCTAGTCTAGCAACAGGTACAAAGGTTTCTCCATAGTCAATACCTTCTTCTTGTGCATATCCCTTGCATACTAATCTTGCTTTGGTCCTTGTGACTTCTCTATTCTCATTCAACTTGTTTCTGAATATCCATTTGGTACCAATGACATTCTTGTCATCCGGTCTAGGTACTAATGTCCATGTCTTGTTCTTCTCAATATGCTCTATCTCTTCATTCATATCACTGACCCATTCCTAATTCTCAAGTGCAGTATTGACATATTTAGGCTCGAAATCACAAATTAGACATCTAGTGTTCAGAGACTTACTTCTTGTTCTCATTCCATCCTTTTTATCTCCTATGATTTGTTTCTTTGGATGGTGTCTTCTGACATACTTGGCAAGTATCGATTGAGCTCTTTGTTCATCATTCTGATCATCATATTAACCTTCATTTTGATCTGCATTTCTCAATGCATCATTGTGAGCAATTTCTTGATTTTTGGTGTTTGCAGCCTGATGCTCGGGGGCATTGTTCTGTCACTCGGGAGTGCAACACTATTGCTTCGACAGAGTGTCAGGTTTTTCACTGTAGACAAAACTATTTTATTCTTCCTGTTCTTTTTTGCTTTCCTCATCATTTTTCTCAGCAAATTCATCTACTTTGACATTTTCACTTTCAGTGATTTTGTTAAGACGTTTATAAGCCTTGCTTTTGGTAGAATAACCTAGAAATATTCCTTCATCACCTTTGGAGTCAAGCTTTCCATTTCTATCTTCTTTCAAAATATAACATTGACTTCCAAAAATTCTGAAGTAACTTACATTTGGTGTATGTCCATACCATAGCTCATAAGGTGTCTTTTTGGTGTCTTTCTTTAATTAAACTTTGTTCAATGTGTAGACAACAGTACTGATAGCTTATCTCCAAAAATTTTGAGTGATACGTTTCTCAATCATCAGTGTTCTGGCACAATCAACAATGGATCTATTCCTTCTTTCAGCAATCCCATTTGTTGTCTGTTCTTGGTGCAGAAACTTGTCTTTTAATTCCATGCTTATTGCAAAATTTAGTGAATTCATCATAAATAAATTCTCCTCCTCTATCTGATCTTAAGCATTTTATTTCCTTACCACTTTATTTTTCTACAATAGCTTTATACCATTTAAACATCTTAAATGCTTATGTTTTCTCTTTTAAGAACATAACTATCATCATTCGAGAGTAATCATCAATAGAGAGAATGAAGTATCTATCACCATAGTAGCTCTTTGTTCTCATTGGTCAACATAAGTTAGTATGGACTAATTCTAGAATAGCATTTAATGTGTAGGTTTTGCTCTTAAAACTAGACTTAGTCATTTTACTTTTTTTACAGCTCTTACACATGACATGATCGGGCTTTGATATGCTCAGTAAACCTATTACTTTCCTTTTATTACTTATCCTAACCATGTTATCAAAATTCACATGACATAACCTTTTATGCCACGGCCATATGTCTTTGTTTCTAGCCATTAAACAAGTGGTGTTAATATCATCAAGATAGAATAGGTTAGCTTTTATCTTTTCACTAGTTGCGATCAACCTTCTTGATTCATTAAAGATCTTTGCCTTTTTGTTCTCAAATGCAACTCGATGTCCTATGTTATTCAGGTGTGAAACACTCAATAGATTATAGTTAAGTCTTTTCACCCAATATGTATTTTCACATCTAATCAGATTATTCAACATTATTGTTCCTTTACCTTCAATTGGACAAGGTGAGTCATTACCCATTCTTACTGATCCACCATTATGGTATTCAAAAGTTTCAAACTTCTCCTTATCTCCATTCACGTGGTGAGTACAACCACTATCAATAATCCATACATCATTCTTACTAACCTTAGATATGAGTGCAGTCTCAACATACCTTTCCTCTTCATCTGAATCATCCTTCATAGAAAAAAAATACTACCTCAATATCTTCATCAGATTTGGTGTCAGTATCCTCAGCTTTGTTCTCAGCCAGGTAACAAGCTTTCTTCCCTTTGTCCTTGTAGTCTTGGTTATCTCTTCAGCCAGATTGTCAGTTGCTTCGTTAATCTTTGTCATCACCTCTATCAAACCTCTTTTCATAAGTTTTGTCATTACTTCTACCATCTTTTCTTTTTTAAGGACATCTAGCAGCAAAGTGTCCAATCTCTTTACAACTAAAACATACCAATGGTAATTTACCTTTGTATCTACCTTTGCCTCTCTGCAATCTTCTAGCCATTAGTGCTTCAATTTCATCAAGTTCTTGTTCATCACTTTCACTTTCACTATCATTTATCATAGCGTGTCTATGACTTGATTTACTTATCTTTAGAGAAGATTTGAATGCAGACTCAATAGATGGTAAGACACTATTGTCAAAGTTATTCATCTCAAATGAAATAAGTCTACCAATTAAACTATCTAGAGTGACATTGTTATTTGACACTGCTCTCATTTCTTGTATAGCAGATACTCTAATAGCATAAACAAGTAGTAAGGTTCTTAGGATTTTACTTACCACTGTTTCTTCTTCAAGTACATCTCATACTCCTCGGATAGCATTGACTACCTCTTTGATTTTGTAGTTGTACTGAGTGATGTTTTCTCCTTCTACCATTCTTAGGTCATTAAATTGTCCTCTTGGGCTTTCTACCTTAGTTCTTAGCACATTTGCATCTCCTCCGTGTACTAGCTTCTACTTGTCCCACATTTTCTTTGCAGTGGTGCATGTTTTAACATCTTCGAATTCAGCATCGGAGAGTGAGGAAGCAAGTTCTATCATCATAGAATTGTGTTCATGCTTTTCTCTCAATTGATCAACTGTTAGAGGTCCAGTAGGTAAAACAAATTCAGTATCTAAGTATTGAGTAACATCATTTCCAATACCTGATAGGTGGAGTCTTATCCTGCTTTTCCATGATGCAAAGTTGTCCTTGTTCAACTTAGGCACATCCCTTTTTCTCATCTTATGATCATTTTCTTGAGTCTTTAAACTCCCTTTCTAAGCACACAAGCTGTGGTACCAACTGTTAGAATAACTGAGAGGGGGGGCGAATCAATGGCCTTAAAAATTAATCCAATAAATCAACCCAAAACTTTATACCACAAATATAAAACCTCTATTTATCTTCAGTCCTACAAGATGTATGCCTTGTGTGAATCTAACATGTATATGTTTCTCTGTGTTTATAATTTTATCCTTTCTTTAATCTTTACCGAATAGAAGTCTATCTTTTCTTAACCTTTACTGAAATACAGTAAATAACTTAGTGTTTACCGATCAATCCTATTTTAGTAATGTGTAAAGAAAAACATCAAAGCAACAGACCATATACACAATTGACACATGGATTTTTAACGTGGAAACCCTGTTAGGGGAAAAACCACTTGGGACTGGTGACCCCAAATTTTCACTCTTCTAAAGTGAGCTCGATGAAGAGCCAACCCTGTTAAAGCTTACAAACACACTGTTAAGTGTGAACTTGTTAGAGGATTTAAATATAATAGTTTGTCACTTGATATTTGGCATTCACTATGCTATCTTCATGAGAAACATTTTAATACTCCTTGTGACGTATCTCAATATATAAAGGATAGTTAAATCCCACTCTATTAAGAGATTTTTTGATCCAATGGTTAAATTGAAACAATATATGATCTGTTCATAAATATAACTTAATCTTGTAGATGTTTAGATCTATTGTAAGCTCATTATACCTTTCTGATCAATGTTCTCTTCAGTTCCTTTGCTCCACTTCTTTCTACTCGGTGAATGTTGTTTCCTTCTTTGTTGCTTGTTGTCTACAAAAATCTTAGCTATGTTCTTTAGCTTGTTTGATCATATCTGTATGAAGACTTCTATCTTCACTAGAATTCGCTTCAACATCCTCTTTTTCATAATTAATATCTTGTCTCTTTTATAGACATGATTTCACCATTTCTAAGTCCTTGTGTTTCTTGTTCTTGATGTGATCCACAAATCTCGCAATTCTTGTTTTTAATCTTGCTTTAGTTTTATCCATGGATCTCTCCTTGACAACTGGCATAAAACTAGCTTTAAATCTCTAGCTTATCTCTAGCTTTTAACTGGCTAATGAAAACAATATAATCAATTAGTTAACTCTATATTTAGCTCCTGCCAACTAAGTCTATTGTCATTTCTAAACTTTAGTTATGATCAGTGTTTAACTCCTTGTTTGCTCAGTCTTGACTTCAGTTGTCCTTGGTCATCTCTATCCGTCGAGGTTATCTTTCCATCGGGCAACATTGTGATTTTTACTTCTGCTCGGGTATCACTTTGGTTCTGCTTGGTAATGCTTGCTCGGGTTACACTATGACAAATCTAGGCCTTGATGTAGAATTTCCTTGATAAGAGTATACATTTGATCAATAGGTGAATCATTTTTATCGTATTCTAGCTCATGTACTAACTAAGTTAGAATATCTCTAGCTTGCCTTAAGACTCTTATATTCTTCTTCTTATATCTCAACTTGTCTCTTAAAACCTTTTTCTTCAATTGTTCTGAGAATTTTATCATTTCCTTAGGTTTCCATTTGGATATATCAATCGGTGTGGTCAGTGTTTCTTCATTTTTAACTTCCCGTTCTTCCTCTTCTGCAACAGGCATCCATTTCTATCTATTTTTTACACTTGACTCATCAAAACTTAATTTCCTTTTTATCTCAAGCTCTTCTTAATTCTTTTTGAGTATCCTCGTGCTGACTATCTACAACTTTTTCCTCTTCTTTATCATAAATAAATTCCTCTGTTTTCTCCATAGGAGATGGTGAGGATGAATCCTCTTTACCTGTAATGTTTAAAATTTCAATCTCATCGCCACCTATGTGTGATAAACTTGTATTTTGTGCTTCAATGTTCTGCACCGGGTTAGGGACATCAAGAACAACATCCTCAATCAACTAATCTATAAAAAATGTGTCATCTCCTTGCATAGGTTCATTGGATTCTGATTTTACTTTTTCTTCTTGTGCTACTACCTCCTTTATCTTTAATAGCTTCTTCCATGTCTCAACAATCTCAATATGGACATTCTATGTGTCATCAATTAGAAGTCTAGCTACTCTGCTCTTTATTTTGAATTTATGCTTGTGAGCATGAATCATTATCTTAGCATTTTCAAAAAATAGTTTAGGTTGCACTTGGATTAGTTCTCTTTCCATAATTTATTTGTCCAACTGCAATGCAATGTTCCATCTAGCATCAATCAAATGGTATAGTTCATTAGGAATGCATGAATGGATCTCTAAAGGTGTTATGTAAATTTTGTGAAAATGATACAAAATTGAATCCTCTAACTTCTTCTTTTCTTCATCACTACCCAAAGTGTATCATCTGCCAACTGTAGTTAGTCTATCATTATCCACAATACCTTTTTCAATATCATCAATAGAAGGGGCCTTCTTTGTCTCACCACTCTTTTTCAATCCAGAGACACCCTTGTCTGATTATGTCCTTTCTTCCTCATCATCTCCAGTTTCCTTATGAACATCCTTCTCTTCTGTAGATTTTCTCTTCCTCTTGTAATGTTTCTTTTCAATAGGAGTGCTTTGAACTTTCTTCTATAGATTCCACTTTAGACTTGGCTTCACTATTTGTTGGTTTTCTTTGTTTTCTCTCGACCTTTGCATAAGTTTAAGGAATGTTAGCTAAAGGATCTTTAGTTCTGGTTGCAGTAGTGAAAGATGTTTCTACATCACTACTACCAAACTTATGCTCTATGTTAGATAACATTCTCCCTTTTTTCCTTTCAATGACCAATTTATTCAATTCCTTTTGAATTTTGGCAATGGCTTCATCATAGGTTCCAAATCTATGTGCTTGATTGTCTAAGGGTTTTGACAAAAAATCATCAACATGTAGAGTTACTAAATCAGCCACTACTTCATATCCAATAGGAGGATGCCAATATGTCCTAGGTTCGACAACTTCACAATGCATGAATCGGTGTCTACTAGAAAACAAATATCATTCTTGTAATTTTCTACAATGCTAGCCAAAATCCTATCACGTTTATGCATCTTAGTTTGCGAATCTTTGAAATGACCACACATGACATTGTTGAAGTCATCACCTAATTATTTTATGAATTCACTTATATGAATAACTACTGTTTTGTCTTTTGACCCTGTAACATTACCTCTACCGGGGAATAAATTGTGTACATAGAAAAGCATAAATACCAATAGGGCACCATACTTGAATGACTACCCCTTATCTCTCTTTATCCTTTCCATGTTTTTCAAAAACTAACTTATGATCATCTCACATAGATCATATAACGAATCATCTTTGATAATGCGATAGGCAGCATGGATAGCACCACTAGACACACTATTATCTCAAATAGACTGGAAAACTCTATAACCTATTACCATGGATGCAAAGCAAACTTCTTTGTCTTCAATATCGTCGATTGTCATTTCTCTATTGTCTTTTTTTGATTTAGTTAGTTTAGTGACCAAATGAGTTGCCACCATTCTCAATGTACATTCCAATCCGTGTGCATGGAATCTAGTAACCCTATGAATCATTGTCTTGGAAATATTGTGTGGTCTGTCCAGCCATATGAACTAATCATGCACTCTTCTTACCACATAGAAATTCCAATCGAGATGGAAATCAGTGGGAATATATACTACATAAGTATCAACATTCTTTTCCATTTTGATCAACTAAAAAAGCACACAAATCTAACAACAAACTAAATTGATAATTTTCAATACACTGGTTAGGGCTTCACAAAAACTCGATACAATTTAGCTCAAAATATCAATCTCAAAAGTAATTGTTGCACACTATATCTCAAGATAGCTCATGAATACTCTAATGAAATTAAAGGTGCAAAATGATGTTACTTTCCCTCTATTTATCCTTAGAGAAATAGACGTTGCATACTTCAATTTTAGGAATAGTATCATGTCACCGGTTAACACGTAATCACAGGTTGGTACTCAACCAACAGTAATAACCACTATGAAATATATATTAACCATGAAATCTTAGTGCGGTCTACTCACAATCACAAAAACAAAATCATAGAAATTTACACCATAATGTGCATATAGATCTTTACCTCTCATGAATCTAGGGGATCAGTAATGGATTTTTCTATAAGTTCTCCCCCTAAGAAAATAACATGCTTAGTTCACCGAAGAAATCTCCACACTTCCTAAACTTGTGGAGTTCTTAGTCAACTTAGTTGAATCCACTTCACCTTTCTTCACCCATGTCTTCTTCATATCAATTTTGACTTCATCAACATTGGTAATCTGATTTCATTCCCTATCCTTTAAATGATTAAGAAATTGGTTCCTAAACTGACACTCTCTAGCCAGATGAACTATCTTATAACAAACAAAACATGCCATCTCAGTTGACTTCCAAGGACCGACATTACCTCTCAGAGTTCTCAATCTTAAATTTATTGCTAGGTGTCCATAGTTCCCACATAAAGAACATGTAGTATTTAATTGTCTTTCCCTTCTAATAATATTCACCGGTATGACATGTGACCTAGGTGCTTACCCTCTTGACTTGCAATCTCTAGCTTTGTGTCCATATTTGTTGCATGTAAAACAATATCCATCAAAGTTACCACTGGTGGATCTATTGCTAGATCTATATCTACATTCATATGCAGTATGACCATACTTATGATAATTATAGCAATAACCATTGAAAGAGTAAGGTTTATTCACCTGTTTTCTACTACACGCATTTTTAGTATGACCAGTCTTTCCACAGTTATAACAAATAGGTTTGTTAGGTTTCGTACCTGATTTGATTTGATCTACCTCTTGATTTTTCTATATCTCCTTAGGTTCAGATTTAAAGGACTCACCAATTTCAAATGTTCCTTCTCCTGTATATCCAAGACCGGTTGTGTCCCTATGTCTTATTTGGCTCTTCAGTTGTTCATCAATCTTTTGTGAGCTTTCATTGTATTGCTTCAACTTTTTATTTGCTTCTTTCTCAGTTTTCAATTCCTTCTTCAATGTCTCATTCACCTCTCTAAGCCTGTCATTCTCAGTTATTACTTGTAGATTCTTTGTAGCAGTATCCTACATTTGACTCTGATATAAAGAAAATTATTTTCTTAGGTTAAAATTATCTTCATCTTTTGCCTTTAGGGAATCATCAACAATTTTCTTGGTTCCTTTAACTTCAAGGACTTCCCACATCCTAACAGATTGACTTTCAAGCTCTCTTTTTAGATTAGCCACATTTTCTTTGAGTCGCTTGTTCTTACTAAATAGATCTTCAATTGCCTCCTTAGACTCTTTAGATGCACTACCTTCAGGTTGTTGTTCTATGTAGTATTTCCTTCCACTCAATTGCTCAGTAAGTTCTCTCCTTTTGGCAAGTGACTTCCTCATCTTTTCCTGCAGCTTAATGATAATCTTGTTTGCATTATCAAGTTGCATCACATACCTATAACCCTCCATGATAGTGTATCTTTTCCCCAAGTTGTTAGGCCTATCACCAAGAGGACCAATTGTCTAATACCAATTATTGGAATCATTAGGGACTGAGAGGGGGGAGGTTAATTAATTCAAACATGTAATAAACAAATTCAACCATTTATCTAAATAACTATTGAATTACTTTCCAAACCATAAAGCATATAACTTATACAAACACATAAAATAAATTAATATCTAGCATCTACAAACTCATCACACATGAGACAAATATCTTATCATGGAAACCCTTAGTTATAGGGAGAAAACCATGATGGGGATGACACCCACAAGCCCACTACTGTAATAAATGAGTTTGCCATGTTATTAGCTATAAATACCCTTTTCGAGGGTTCACCCTGTTAGGAGTGATTAGTAAAATGTTAGGAGTACAATCAGATCAATTATGATCTTCGTCACTTGAGGATTTAAAACCCCAATAAAGAAGTTACCCTGTTTAAGGATTTACAAAAGGAACCCGTTAAATTTCACCCAATTAAGGGATTTTTATTGCTGCAACTATTAGGCAACAATAAGATTAGTGATCTCGATGTAGCATTGATTGCTTGTTAGATCCAATATGTTCTTTGTACTCTATAATTGCTCTCTTCTATTTGTCTATCATCTTTCTGATCACAACCTCAAATTGAAATCACAAAACCCTAATCACATCACCCACACCAACTAGTACAACTTCTTACATTTCAATATGAGCAGTTCACACTATATACACAACTTGCACTGATATCAAACACACCAAAAATTATCTTAAAATATTTTCCCATGAAAGCACACATGCCAAAGTGATAATCTCAATGAATAAAACATTTTATCATGACCGCGTTAGGTCGAGATAAGAACTGCAAGTTATATCTCCAAAGTAGTCAAACACGTTTTGACTTCTCCAATGCAACACCTCGAATCCATCTTAAATGTTTGCATTGATCACATAAATGTCAAAACATTAAATTCATAACCTTTATTCCATGTCATCATATCATTATAAATCATCGCACACACTATATCGCTCACCGATTTGTGATTTACCAAATGTTACTCAAGAACTCTTGAGTTCTACCTGTCTTAATGTCTTTGACAACAAAAACTCTTTCATCGATCAACCAAATGAGTTGTGGTTGGAACCACACTGAAATCTAAATGTGTTAATGTTGTATATGTGACTGCTCCTCATAATGCCACTTCTACCGTGATCGCCACCAAAGTGATGTTCTCACTGTCTACCGATCTTCTAGACTTAGCCAATTTTCTAAATTACCTTCTTATTGATTGTGTCTTTACATCACCTTTTGTATTTCATGACTGTACTAACTTAGTTGCCATCAATGAAAACCAAATAAGTGAATCCTTATCACTGCACTCAAAATACATCAAAATACCAACATGCATTCTTGTCCCGCATGGGTTATGTTGAGGGTCTGGGGTCTAGAGAGACCAAGCCAGGGTAACTCAAGTAATTGACCTTGTGATGACACTCCCATAGTATGTAGCCTAAGTCTCCTCCCTAGGTCCTACATTTTCCTCTGATGGATGGTATTTTACTTTTGGTAATTAGCTTTTGTTTTTAGTTTTTGGCACTCATTGGTATTTTGGTTAAAATTTTGTATGTCCTTTATCATTGTTTTGTGTACCCTTGTATCGACCTTTGATCTCTAGTGTGTCCTTGATCATTCCTAGTTGTATCCTTGTACTTTTTCTTTAGCCGTTATATCTTTTTGTATTCCCATGTGTGTGTGCTTGATTTTATCTCCTTAGTAGGGTGGCAGTGGACCTTTGGTTCCACGAGGTCGGGTGGTAGTGATTATTTTACCATTTGAGATCTGACGTTATTGTTCATGCTTGGATGAACCTCATTGTAGTTCTTTCTTCTTATTCTTTCAGAGACTTGTTCATTACTGTGATGATGTGTATTTGCACCTTATTGATATATTGGTTGACATCCCTTCAGAGGATGTGTTGTATTGTTATTCATTAGTGTATACCCTGCGGCTTGTGTAGTGGATGTCGATTCATTATGTATAACTTGTGTATCATTTGTATATGTGATCTTGTTATAGGAGATGTATATTATGGTTTCAGTTGATGTATCTTTTATGTTTGTTTATTTTTTTCTTAAAATATACATCAACTGAAAACATAATATACATCTCCTATAACAAGATCACGTACAACTGATACCCAAGGTATACATAATCAATCAACATCCACTGCACAAGTCGTAAGGTATGCAATAATGAACAAAAATACAACACATCCTTTGAATGGATGTCAACCAATATACCGACAAGGTACAAATATGCATCATCATAATAATGAACAAGTCTCTTGAAGAACAAGAATAAAGAACTACAACAAGGATCATCCAAGCATGAACAAGAACGTCAGATCTCAAATGGTACAAGAATCACTACCACCCGACCTAGTGGAAAAAAAGGTCCACTGCCACCGTGTTGAGGAGATAACAAATTAGTTTTCTTAAAGTACCTCTATGTCAAGGAACCCTCAAGATTTGTAATCTATGTTTAAGTTGTTTTTTTGTGTATGTGATGTAATTCATTGTATTGCTTCCATATTGTTATTCATTATTGTTTGTAACATTTAAAAAAAAATTTATCTTGTAAACTTAGTGTCTTGTTCTAGGTTATATTTTATTGGGTTCCCTAGCAGGGCATTACATCACTAATATATTGAAAAATTTAGTTGTGTTCCTATTTTTTGCTCTTGTAACAATCATTTCACAATGAGAGTTTTTGTTAATGGATATAGTTTTTATATAGTATGGTTAATGTGAAAAGTTGGAAGCAAAACAAAGGCCTCCATGTATGCTAAGCTACTAATATATTTGGTGGTCAGTGCATTGCTTTATATATGACATTTTATAGGTGAGATTATGTCACTGCTTAAGTTAAACTTGATAGGATATGTTTCAATGTTAAACAATGCATAACTCAACCAAACACTGCTTAGTGTTGTGTCTTTGCAAAATGCATGGTGGGAGAAATTAGATGACATTTACCAGTGCTACAGATTTCCTTTTCCACTTCCACAAATATTTAATCCACCATTGACTATACTATGGTCGCCACACACATATGCCCCTTGTTTTTTTCAGCCAAATTTGCACATAAAAAAAGCGATGAAAATAATAGCCAACAAATTTCTTTATTTTGCAAAATTGCAATGAAAAGATATTTTGAAATTTACATGTCCTATGCTATGCAAAGACTAATATCCTTTGACCAAAAACTTGATTAGTTCAATAACATAAAACTCTACTAAATGATTGGCATCTAGTATACTGTTAAAGATTGGTCAATGCAATAGGAAATCACAATACAAAAGGTTGTGGTTGTCATACCTAATGTCTATTTAATAGGAAAAAAAGAGGACATCAACAAATATAACCTTTGGTACCGTAATTCCCTCTTGCTTCAGAAAACTATACTTTTTACTCTAACAAGTTGTTAGCAGAAGTAATTTTGGAGAATTTTATTTTGCCTTTCCATTGGTCTAGTTACAGTATATAAAAGTTCTTGCCAAGCATAGACAATGAAAAACTTCAAGAACATGCTATTGTAAAGGTAAACAAAGTTCATATGACAATGTAAGGAAGGGAAGGTCAAATAAAAACCATCATTTTTTATTTTTCCACGGATATATCATCCGCTATTAAATGCCATACCTTAAGTAATGCAATGTTGAAGTTAAATATATTTTTGACATAGCACACATTCATTCTTCTTTTTCTTCTCAATTTACAATATGAAAACACTGTCTAATGTAATTTTATCTCATACCTTTCTGTCTTCTTAAATATATACTGTAATAGTTCCATGGTTGTAACAAATTTTGTCCCATCTCAAAAATTTAATCAAAAGTAATGAATAATTAGAGAAATAAGTCATGGCTTCTATTTTGACATCAAAACTTTTCAAGAAATTGATTCAAAAATATTCATCCTAAGAATAAAGAAAAGAAAACCAGTCATCATGCTTACAAATATCATACTAATTATGTTAGCAAACACAAGGCATATTACCTGTTTCTTGATTGCAATATTATTTCCTCCATGTTTTAACATTATAAAACTAGAACTAAATACTATACACTATTTTTTTTCCTATATTATTGTCATTGTTTGTTAATTTCAATTGTTAAAATTCTAAAAAAATAGAATATGTTGTTAGAATAACTAGGAGGGGGGGGGGGGGGGGGANGTGAATCAGTGGCCTTAAAAATTAATCCATTAAATCAACCCAAAACTTTATACCACAAATATAAAACCTCTAGTTATCTTTAGTCCTACAAGATGTATGCCTTGTGTGAATCTAACATGTATATACTGCTTGGTGTTTATACTTTTTATCCTTTCTTTAAGCTTTACCGAATAGCAATCTATCTTTTCTTAACCTTTACCAAAATACAGTAAATAACTTAGTGTTTATTGATCAATCCTATTTTAGTAATGTGTAAAGAAGAACATTTAAGCAATGAACCATATACACATTTGACACAGATTCTAAACGTGGAAACCGTGTTAGGGGAAAACCACTTGGGACCGGTAACCCCAAATTTTCACTCTTCTAAAGTGAGCTCAGTGAAGAGCCAAACCTGTTAAAGGTTACAAACACATTGTTAAATGTGACCTTGTTAGAGGATTTAAATATAATAGTTTGTCACTTGATATCTGGCATTTACTGTGTTATCTTCATGAGAAACTTTTTGATACTCCTTGGGATGTATCTCAATATATAAAGGATAGTTAAATCCCACTCTGTTAAGAGATTTTATGATCCAATGGTTAAATTGAAATAGTATATGATTTGTTCATAAATATAACTTAATCTTGGAAACGTTCAAATCTATTGTAAGCTCATAATACCTTTCTAATCAATGTTCTATTCAGTTCCTTTGCTCCACTTCTTTCTGCTTGGTGAATGTTGTTTGCTTCTCTGTTGCTCGGTGTCTGCAGAAATCTTAGCTCTATTCTTTAGCTTGTTTGATAAGATCTGTATGAAGACTTCTATCTTCACCAGAATTCTCTTCACCATCCTCTTTTTTATAATGAATAGCTTGTCTATTTCATAGACATAATTTCACCGTTTCTAAGTCCTTGTGTTTCTTGTTCTTGACGTGATCTACAAATCTCATCATTCTTGTTTTAAAGATTGCTTTTGTTCTATTTGTGGATCTCTCCTTGACGACTGACATAAAACTAGCTTTAAATCTCTAGCTTATCTTTAGCTTTTAACTGGTCGGTGAAAACAATGTAATCAATTAGTTAAATCTATATTTAACTCCTGCCAACTAAGTCTTTTGTCATTTCTGAACTTCAGTTCTGATCGGTGTTTAACTCCTTGTTTCCTCGGTCTTGACTTCAGTTGTCCTTGGGCATCTCTATCTATTAGGGTTGTCTATCCTTTAGACAACACTATGAATTTTACTTCTTCTCGGGTATCACTTTGGTTCTTCTCGGTAATGCTTGCTCAAGTTACACTGTGACTCTTCTCGGGGTTCTCTATCCGTCAGTGTGCACTGTCCATGGGTGTTTGTTGTCACTTGGTGTATAATGAAAATTTATGCATTACTTATAACATAACCTTTATCTCTTTGGTTCTTTAAAGTCTTTGACAATATGTATATGACCAATCAGATTACATCAAGTTGACATCAATGACAATACAATGCATTAACTAATTTAATGTCTTGCATTAACTTTCTGCAGCTTGGTGATCATCAACTTAACATCTTCAAAAATTTAATCAGTTATAGTTCACCAATCTCTCCCTTTGGCATTGATGAAAATATACTACTAATACAATATGAAATATATCAGTTGTAGTTCCACAATTTCTACCAAACTTTTTATTCTATAACCAATACAAATATCTGGCTCTCGGTAAGCTCATATAACTTAGATTTGATTTGCACAGAGTACTTTCTTTTGTTCATTCCCTTCACTAGATAGATGTAGTATCTTCTGATTTTGTCTCTCCCTTTGTTGTATAATCTCTTCTATGATGTTTTCTCTCCCTTTGAATATTCCTCTCCTTGATGGATAATTGTGATAGAGATTTCATATCTCTTTTCCCTTTGACAACAATATATTTCATTGAATACTTCTCTCCATATTCATTAGGTACATCTCTCCATTTGAATACTTCTGATAGATATTTCATATGGATATAATCTCTCACTTAATTCATCTCTGCCTTAAGTCATCTCTACCTTTGACAAGAATGGCAAACTATTTCTCTTTTCTATAATATATTCCTTGAATTTCCTCTCTATCAGCAATACAATAACTCTAGTGTTCGGTGCAGATAAGTACCTTTTTGTGTACAGATATATCTTTGCAATCCATCTTTTTGCTTGCATAAACATGAATGATCTTCTGATTATGTGTAGGCTGATGCAGCCCCTAGTCAGCTTAGTGACCAGTAGACAAGGTTTGGACCCCTAGTCTCTTCCTCAGGTACTCAAATGTATCTTTAGGCAATGACATTGTGAATATGTCTGCTAATTCTTCCCTTGATTGAACATATTCCAGTATCACCTCTTTCTCTTGAACTTGTTCTCTTAAGTAATGATACTTAGTAGCGATGTGCTTTGTCTTAGCATGCATGATAGGGTTCTTTGAAATGTTGATAGAACTTGTATTATCACAATAAATAATCACCGGTTCAAGGATTTTCATATTTATACCTTCTAGTAATTGCTTGATCCATGCAATGTTAGAGAAATTTGTAGAAATAACCACATATTCTTCTTCTGCAGTAGATTGTGATATGCATCCTTGCTTCTTACTTATCCATGTGACAAGTTTGTCACGCATGAAGAATGAGCCTACTGTTGTTCTCTTTCTGTCATCTATGTTTCTAGTCCAATCAACATCTGTATAGACTTGAAGCTCAAATTTGCCTTCTTTATTATACCACAAGCCATAGTCCTCGGTATTTTTCACATATCTCAGAATTCTTTTGACATTAGTCAAGTGTGATTCCTTGGGATTAGAAGAGAATCTTGCAACTATTCCAACTGCATGTGCTATATCTAGTCTAGTATGAAGAACATACATTAGTTTTCCAATCATAGATCTATATAAGGTCTGATTTACCTTGGTTTTCTTATCTTCCTTTGTTAGCTTTCATACTATTGTCATAGGTGTTCCAACTGGCTTGGATTCCTCCATCTTGAGTATCTTGAGAACTTCTTTGATGTATTTGGATTGTGTGATGTAGATACCTTCATATTGTTGAAGAATCTATAGACCAAGAAAGAATTTGATCTCCCCAAACATTGACATCTCAAACTCTTTGCTCATTTCATCATAAAATGATTTTCATAACATATCATTACCCCCAAATATGATATCATCAACAAATATTTCAGCAATCAGAATGTTATCATTAGTATCTTCTTTTAAATACAAATTACTATTTTCACTTGTTCTTACAAAACCAATACTAATGAGATAGGAGTGAAGTATTTCATACCATGCTCTTGATTCTTGTTTCAATCCATACAAGGATTTTTTCAGTCTACAAAATATGTTCCTCTTGTTAGGATCAACAAACCCCTCTGGTTGTTCAATGTATACCTCTTCTTCTAGTATTCCATTTAGGAATGCAGATTTGAAATCCATTTGGTATACCTTGAATCCTTTGGATGCACCATAAGAAAGTAGAATTCTTACCCCTTCTAGTTTAGCAATGGGTACAAAGGTTTCTCCATAGTTAATACCATCTTCTTGTTCACACCCCTTGCATACTAATCTTGGTTTGTTCCTTGTGACTTCTCCATTCTCATTCAGCTTGTTTCTGAATATCCATTTGGTATCAATGACATTATTGTCATACGGTCTAGGTACTAATGTCCATGTCTTGTTCTTCTCAATATGCTCTATCTCTTCATTCATAGCACTGACCCATTCCTGATTCTCAAGTGTAGTATTGACATATTTAAGATCAAAATCACAAATTAAACATCTAGTGTTCATAGACTTACTTCTTGTTCTCATTCCAACCGTTTTGTCTCCTATTATCTGGTTCTATAGATGGTGTCTTCTTACATACTTGGCAAGTATCAATTTAGCTCTTTGTTCATCATTCTGATCATCATCTTGACCTTCATTTTGATCTGCATTGCTTGGTGCATCATTGTGAGCAATTTCTTGATTTTTGGTGTTTGTAGCCTAATGCTCGGGTGCAATGTTCTGTCGCTCGGGAGTCATACACTATTGCTTGGGCAGAGTGTTAGGTTCTTCACTGTAGACAAACCTGTTGTAGTCTTTCGGTTCTTTTCTACTTTCCTCATCATTTTTCTCAGCAAATTCATCTACTTTGACATTTTCACTTTCAGTGATTTTGTTAAGACATTTATAAGCCTTGCTTTTGGTAGAATAACCTAGAAATATTCCTTCATCAACTTTGGAGTCAAGCTTTCCATTTCTATCTTCTTTCAAAATATAACATTGACTTCCAAAAATTCTGAAGTAACTTACATTTGGTGTATGTCCATACCATAGCTCATAAGGTGTCTTTTTGGTGTCTTTCTTCAATTGAACTATGTTCAATGTGTAGACAACAATACTGATAGCTTCTCTCTAGACTGTTTGAGCGATGCCTTTCTCAATCATCAGTGTTCTGGCACAATAAAAAAGGGATCTATTCCTTCTTTCATAAATCCCATTTGTTGTGGTGTTCTTGGTGCAGAAGCCTGTCTTTTAATTTCATGCTCATTGCAAAAGTTAGTGAATTCATCAGAAATAAATTCTCATCCTCTATCTAATCTTAAGCATTTTAGTTCCTTACCACTTTGTTTTTCTACAATATCTTTATACCATTTAAACATCTTAAATGCTTATGATTTCTCTTTTAAGAACATAACTGTCATCATTCAAGAATAATCATCAATAAAGAGAATGAAGTATCTATCACCATAGTAGCTCTTTGTTCTCATTGGTCCACATAAGTCAGTATGGACTAATTATAGAATAGCATATAATGTGTAGGTTTTGTTCTTACAACTAGACTTTGTCATTTTACCTTTTTGACAGCTCTTACACATGACATGGTTGGGCTTTGATATTCTCAATAAACCTATTACTTTATTTTTATTGCTTATCCTTACCATGTTGTCAAAATTCACATGACATAACCTTTTATGCCACAACCATATGTCTTTGTTTCTAGCCATTAAACAAGTGGTGTTAATATCATCAAGATAGAATAGGTTACCTTTTGTTTGTTCACCAG
>MU224951.1:11545036-11571033 GCA_018584345.1 Thuja plicata | reverse complement strand
CATGTTGTCAAAATTCACATGACATAACCTTTTATGCCACAACCATATGTCTTTGTTTCTAGCCATTAAACAAGTGGTGTTAATATCATCAAGATAGAATAGGTTACCTTTTGTTTGTTCACCAGTTCTTATCAACCTTCCTGATTCATTAAAGATCTTTGCCTTTTGTTCTCAAATGGAACTCGGTGTCCCATGTTATTCAGTTGTCAAACACTCAATAGATTAAAGTTCTTTCACCCAATCTGCATTTTCACATCTGATCAGACTATTCAACATTATTATTCCTTTACCTTCAATTGGACAAGGTGAGTCATTACCCATTCTTACTGATCCACCATTATAGTATTCAAAATTTTCAAACTTCTCGTTATCTCTAGTCATGTGGTGAGTAAAACCACTATCAATAATTCAGACATCATTCTTACTAACCTTAGATATGAGTGCAGTCTCAAGATACCTTTCCTCTTCATCTGAATCATCCTTCATAGCAACAAATACTACCTGAATATCTTCATCAGATTCATGCCAGTATCCTCAACTTTGTTCTCACCCAGGTAACAAGCTTTCTTCCCTTTGTCCTTGTAGTCTTGGTTATCTCTTCAGTCAGATTTTTGGTTGCTTTGGTAATCTTTGTCATCACCTCTATCAAACTTCTTTTCATAAGTTCTATCATTACTTCTATCATCTTTTCTTTTGTTAGGACATCTAGCAACAAAGTGTCCAATCTCTTTACAATTAAAACATACCATTGGTAATTTACCTTTGTATCTGAGATCTTCTAGACATTAGTGCTTCAATTTCATCAAGTTCTTGTTCATCACTTTCACTTTCACTATCATGTCTCATAGTGTGTCTATGAATTGATTTACTTATCTTTAGAGAAGATTTGAATGCAGACTCAATAGATGGTAAGACACTGTTGTCAAAGTTATTCATCTCAAATGAAATAAGTCTACCAATCAAACTATCTAGAGTGACATTGTTATTTTCTACTGCTCTCATTTCTTGTATAGCAGATAATCTAATAGTATAAACAAGCAGTAAGGTTCTTAGGATTTTACTTACCATTGTTTCTTCTTCAAGTACACCTCCTAATCCTCAGATAATATTGACTACCTTTTTGATTCTGTAGCTGTACTGAGTGATGTTCTCTCCTTCTATCATTCTTAGGTCATCAAATTTTCCTCTTAGGCTTTTTGTCTTAGCTCTTATCACATTTGCATCTCCTCCATGTACTAGCTTCAATTTGTCCCACATTTTTTTTGCAGTGGTGCATGTTTTAACATCTTCAAATCCAGCAGTGGAGAGTGAGGAAGAAAGTTCTATAATCATAGAATTGTGTTCATGCTTTTCTCTCAATTGATCAACTGTTAAAGGTCTAGTAGATAAAACAAATTTAGTATCTAAGTATTGAGTAACATCATTTCCAATACCTGATAGGTGGATTCTTATCTTGCTTTGCCATGATGCAAAATTGTCCTTGTTCAACTTAGGCACATCCCTTTTTCTCATCTTGTGATCTTTTTCTTGAGTCTTTAAACTCTCTTTCTAAGCACACAAGCTCTGATACCAATTGTTAGAATAACTGAGAGGGGGGGGTGAATCAGTGGCCTTAAAAATTAATCCAAAAAATCAACCCAAAAATTTATACCACAAATATAAAACCTCTAGTTATCATCAATCCTACAAGATGTATGCCTTGTGTGAATCTAACATGTATATACTGCTCTGTGTTTATACTTTTATCCTTTCTTTAAGCTTTACCAAATAACAGTCTATGTTTTCATAACCTTTACCGAAATACAGTAAATAACTTAGTGTTTACTGATCAATCTTGTTTTAGTAATGTGTAAAGAAAAACATCAAAGCAATGAACCATATACACATTTGAGACGTGGATTTTTAACGTGGAAACCCTATTAGGGGAAAAACCACTTGGGACTGGTAACCCAACATTTTCACTCTTCTGAAGTGAGCTCGGTGAAGAGCCAACCATGTTAAAGGTTACAAACACATTGTTAAGTGCAAGCTTGTTAGAGAATTTAAATATAATAGTTTGTCACTTGATAACTGGCATTCACTATGCTATCTTCACGAGAAACTTTTTGATACTCCTTGGGATGTATCTCAATATATAAAGAATAGTTAAATCCCACTCTATTATGACATTTTTTGGTCTAATGGTTAAATTGAAATAATATATGATATGTTCATAAATACAACTTAATCTTGCAGATGTTCAGGTCTATTGTAAGCTCATAATACCTTTCTAAACAATGTTCTCTTCAGTTCCTTTGCTCCACTTCTTTCTGCTCAGTGAATGTTGTTTGCTTCTTTGTTGCTCGGTGTCTACAGAAATCTTAGCTTTGTTCTTTACCTTGTTTGATCATATTTGTATGAAGACTTCTATCTTCACCATAATTCTCTTCAGCATCCTGCTTTTCATAATGAATAGCTTGTCTCTTTTATAGACATAATTTCACCATTTCTAAGTCCTTGTGTTTCTTATTCTTGACGTGATCCACAAATCTTGTCATTCTTGTTTTAAAGCTTGCTTTAGTTTTATCCATGGATCTCTCCTTCACAACTGGCATAAAACTAGCTTTAAATATCTAGCTTATATTTAGATTTTAACTGGTTAATGAAAACAATGTAATCAATCAGTTAACTCTATATTTGGTTCCTGCCAGCTAAGTCTTTTGTCATTTCTGAACTTCATTTATGATCGGTGTTTAACTCCTTGTTTGCCCGGTCTTGACTTTAGTTGTCCTTGGGCATCTCTATCCGTTGGGGTTATCTATTCGTCGGGCAACACTGTGACTTTTACTTATGCTCGGGTATCACTTTGGTTCTGCTCGGTAATGCTTGTTCGGGTATCTTGCTTAGGCATCTTGCTCGAGTTACACTGTGACTCTTCTCGGGGTTCTCTATCCATCGGTGTGCACTGTCTGTTGGTGTTTTTTGTCCCTTGGTGTATATTGAACTTTTATGCATTACTGATAACATAACCTTTATCTCTTTGGTTCTTTGAAGTCTCTGACAATATGTATATGACCAATCAGATTATATCAAGTTGACATCAATGACAATACAATACATTAATTGATTTAATGTCTTGCATTAACTTTCTGCAGCTCGATGATCATCAACTTAACATCTTCAAACATTTAATTAGTTATAGTTCATCATATGTGCCTTGTTCTTGCTAACACATTTTTCAAAATATGGGTGGGTGCACAACAAATGAAAATCAAAATACAATTTTCTTGGAGAGGGGAAATTATTGATCTGATATCTCTTGATATGGCAAAGCAATTGCTTTCTTTTATACAATTAACATCTTCACTAATCATTTACTATTGTGTTGCCATCATTCTCAAACTTTGATTCTTAAAAAAGTTAAAAATAAGTCACATGCCCTATTTTTGCTAACGCATTGTTGGAAATGTAGACAGGTACACAACAACACAATGTCTACATGCATTTTCCTTGCACAGGCAAAAGCTCCAATCTAATATGTTTTGATATGCTTATAGTAATTTCTTTGTTTCCTTGATTAATGCTTACATCATGTATTTGGAATTTTAGCACAATGTAATGTCGCATTTAGCATATAGTGATAATTCTTCTATGTTAATTGTAGGATGTCTAAAATGAAACTACACAACATTGTGCAAAATTCCTCTCTTTTTGAAAGTTTATGTTCTATAATTTTTGTTTAAGGCATGATGACAGCTGGTTAATTTTTTTGTTATTTTCTCTTATTCACTTATCTATAGTCTTTACATAGCATAGTCATAGCTTTATGTTTTCTTAGTTTATTACATTCAGTCAAAAAACTCTTTATAAATAATAAATTTGTATTATAACTAGTGACCTGTGTGTTTTTCTTTTTATGACATTTGATAGATGGGAATATGTCACTGCTAGAGTTAAACTTGCCGAGGTTTGTTCCAATGTTCATTATTTTCATTTTTGCCTGATCAATATCCTAACTTGAATTTAGTTAAGAAATTATAAAATTAGTCTGTGCCTTTTGAAATTTCAAAGACTTTGCAAAAGACATTTGTTTGGAACAATCGTTGCATCATATTTTGTAGTATTTTCCTTTTTCGAATGTAGAAAAACTATTTGACTATTCAAGCCTTTTCATATCCTCAAACAAATATGTTTAAGCCTTTCTAAAATTAGTATTTGTCTTTTATAGGCATTGAAACAAATAATATCAATTTTAACTTTGCCAAGGATTTTTTTTAACTATTAAATGCCACATCAAAAATTGCACAATACTATAAAAAAACATATTATTTCATGCATAAACCAAGCAATAAAATAAGCAAAACCATCTGTCATTCCTCAAAACCTTCCCACACTTCTTGCTAAGACATTGCAACATTCTAACTCATGTTCTCTTCACATGACAGAGCAAATAATGTCTATAGCTATGTTGATATCACCCACTATAATCCAAAGCATCACAAAATATTTGTGAAGCACTTAAATGTATCGAACAAACCAAGCAATCACTGAGCAAAACATGGGGGTGGGATTTGAGGGATATCAATTGTTTTAAAGCTTATGTTGGTTACCTTACCTCTAGCATACCTTGTCATTCAAACTGATTACTAGTATTGTTGCAACAACTGGTTAATTTGTCAAGGCCACATATATATTTTTGGTTAAAGGATATAGTTTTTATATAGTTTGGGACATGTATATTTCAAAAATAGTTTTTATTAATATTTTATAAAATTAGCTGATTGCTCACCTATAATTTTCCTGTTGCTTTTTTTAACAATTAATATGCAAAATGATAAAAAAAAAAAAACTCCACATATGCTAGGTTAGCTATATATTTAGTCACTTGCGCATTCTTTTATTGATGACATTTAATAAATGACTATATCTCATTGGTAGACTTAACATTAATAGGATTTGTTTCGGTGTCCATTATTTTCATTTCTGTTTCAAGCTGACTGTCAAACTCAACAAAGAAACAAACAAACTAGAGACAAGGAAAGGTTTTGAGCTTTAATGATTGTCTTTTTGGCCTTTGTTGCTTGGTTTATCTATTGAGACATTCGTTTGTTTTCCTTTCCATATTTAAACCAAAAAAAAGTATTCCATCATGTCCACAAAAGAAAATAACAACACAACTTAATCAACCACCATACTTGCACACATTGAAAAAAATGTGTTGGAAAATGCAATGCACATGGACTATTTCTTGGAGCAATTTTACATATTTCAATTGCTAACATAACCTTAATCAAATAGTTCATGTACTTTCCCTCTGCTAACATATTTTACTCCATACTTGCAGATATACAACACATTCATCACAAATTAAATTGCTTCGACTTTAACATAACTTTCTCTTTCATGCTTCTCCTTGTAGGTATGGACAATCTCTTCTTCACCTTTTTGTTTCTTTTATTTTTAACATTTTAGTTACTCAAACCCATTCTCTAACTTTTCTAATGCTTTATTTGCACTAATTGAGCAAGACTTCTTATGTTGCCTGCCACTTCAAGAAAATATACAACTTTCATATGTCACGCCCTACTCTTTGTTTGAACATACACAAATTATCCACTTTGACTATCTCTCCTGCACTAGGCAGGGACTATAGCTCTATCAGAGCTCTTGTTTAAATTAAAGTTTTCCCAACATGGCTTTATAAATTTTTATCTGCAAGGATACATGGATTTGACCAAGTAAAGGAAGAAACGTGAATTTTAGAGTCCAAAATACATAGGATAACCATACATAAGCATATTTGAACCAAGATGTATAAAATATATCAACACTAGTCTGAAGGCATGTTTGGAGCACCAATTATCATATTAATATTCTAACTCACCCGAGTTTTGATTAGGTTGTCATTAAATGAAGAGATTCCTCATATGTGATTGCTAAGCGAACCACTTGCAGGTTGGGGACATGAGTGGGAACCATACCCTAGACTAGCTCTAGCATCTTATCCTAGGCTCATCCCATTCTATTGAAAGAGGAAATAAAATAAAACACAGTGCCATAATCCAATTACCACTTATTAGATATTTCCAATTCCAAATTCAAGGCACAATTACCCATTTTCTTATCTTTAACATGATACAAAGTCTCACAATGTCACTATTCACCATATTGGTCATGTGCCTAATTCATTAATACACGATGATATAGATCAAATTTGATCCTAATAATAAAATTTAATACACACTATCTATTATCCCACATCATGATACCAAGTCAAAACATCCAAATTCCTATTTTCATCTTTATACAAAAATGCCTAAAAACCAATCATAAGGCTAGACTCCCATTAGAGAACCTCCAAAACTCATAAAATTCAAAGTGAAAAAATCTAAAATGTAATCAATACCCATTGGTTCTGATATAAACATCTCATCCTAACAATAAAATTTACAATTCATGCATTCTGAGTCAATTTTGATGGCATATCCCTACCTAGGACATGTTTTGGGATTTTAAATAAACCAAATGATATAGTACATGAATCCAATTGGATTAAGCATATAAGTTTCTCTAAATCTAGTTGCTAATCAAACAAAATTGATTTGGATTGAAAAGAATGAGTAGTCATGGAGAAATCAAGAAAACCCTTCCTTTGATTGAGCAAATTTGAAACTTGAAGAATATTTTACACAATCAATGGTTGATCAATTTCTTTGGACAACAAAACAATCTCCCCAAGAAAAATCCAGAGAGCCTCTACCCATAAAAATCCTTCCAACCAATCTCTCCCGATGAGCAAATCAATTTTCCAAAGTAGTATGGGTTTTGAGAGAAAAATGGCCAAGTGTCAAATGACTTCTAATTCTATGTTAAAAACTCACTTTTTGCCCATTTGAAATAGAACATAAAAATCATAATAACTTAAATGAATAATAAATTCCTTTAATAAGCCCAAATAATTCATTTAGGTAATTTGCCTTTATTTTAAATACAAATAAGGCATATCAATTTATTTAAATATTAATTTATCTCAAAACCATTTAAAACACATTATGATAAAATGCATTTTATCCCTATATGAACAAACAATCTTCATGGGTTGACTACACATAATGATTGCGTTTTCCAGATACCACCAACTACAGTAATTGAGGCTCAAGTAATAAAATATTAAGAAGTTTTCCTTATTAAGGTACGATCGGTTTTGTCTAGGGGATATTTTGGTTAGTGTGTTATCTCCTATTAACCACCACTTGGAAGGGCACACTTAGATCTATGTAACCAAGTGTATTCAATGCCCAACGCCTATATCCACTCAACAAACATTACAACATTTGTGCATATGCATATAATAGCCGAAGTACATCAATATATTCCCCAATTGGGGTCAACATCCCAACATCGTTGATGCACCAAGATATAACACTTTATCCTGTAATATAATAAACCACTAACTCTAACATTTATATCCAACTGCATCAATAAATATTTAATATCTTAATTGGAATGAAATAACATAAAATATAACTTATTTCAATATAATGAATAAATCAAATTAACATTACATTTCACGTTAGCATTAGTGTCTCCAAATTAAATAATCTAAAATTAAATTATTAATCTATCTTGATATACATCTCAAAATTAAAATAATAATTAATCCACATTTAAACAATACACCAATATCAGTAGACTTAACATCCAATTAGGTAAAATACCACAACTCATTAGTCTCATGAGAATAATTAACCTTGACACATACAATCTCACACCCATGCACAAGGAAGTATGCAACTTAATGCAACCACATAATAATAATCACCACGAAGTAGTCCATACACATCGTTGGGCCATCTTGATCACATAACATATATACAAGAAAGACCCAAAATATGAATCCAAGAGCAATAAACAACATATAAAATATATAATGGACACGATATCAAAGATAGAACCATTTCAATTACACCAGAAAGATACAAATGTGAGATGTACTACATTTCTCAAGACTTAAATTGAATTTTTATTTTGGAATACAATAAATTTACAAACAATTATTGAAAGAAGAAACTTGCAATTAAAACTCATTCCCATAAACCTTTAAAAAAACTCTTGAGCAACAAGGACCATATGAAGAAAGACAAATGCCATGAAGGTGATATAAGATTGCATATCTTTACTATTTTTAAAAATACTATTTAAAATTAGATCGCATTCTCTTAGCTTCCATAATAAAATTGGACCTTTGCCAAGTCATTACTTTTACCATAGTAATGATTGCATTGATTAATATTTTCCTCACAGTTGAAGGAAGGATGCCGCAAAGGGAGCAAATTGGCAGTTGGATTAGAGAGGGAGAATTGGTATATTTACTAGAAAGTGAAATGAATTGGAGGGCTCTTTCATAATGAAATTGAATGGAATAGATTCACATAGCAACCTTAACCAATTGTGATTTTTCTATCAAGATTCAACTGTGTAGTTTCTGAGTCAAACTCATTGAACCATGTTTCATAAGTAGTGGTTCACAAGAACCCATATCTCATTAGAATGAATGTAACACTTAACACTAATTGCATCTAGGTGATGTTCATAGCGGTGAAGCACCGAGACTTCCCGAGAGGTCACCCATCCCAGTACTACTCTAGCTCAAGTGAGCTTAACCACAAAGTTTCCTCCAAGGTTAAGCCCACTTTGCTTGAAACCCCATTCTCAAAACCTTATGAACCATTCATTATAAAGCCCCTTAAGGTCATCAATTGATATGTAAGAGATATTTTCCACAACAAGTAAAATTGTGATATTAATATCAGGATTCAAGTGTGTAGTGTTTGAGTCAAACTCATTGACCCATGTTTGACTTTATGTTGAATCCTAATACCAGTATCACAATTTAACTTATTGTGGAAAATATATCTTTCTTATCAATTGATGAGCTTAAGGGACTTTATAATGAATGATCCATAAGACACAACACTTGTTGAAGGTTTTGCAGATGAGGTTGCAAGCAAAGTGGGCTTAACTTTATATGAAACCTTGTGGTTAAGCGTGTTTGAGTTGGAGTAGTACTAGGATGGGTGACATCTCGAGAAATTTTGACGCTTCACCTCTGTGAGAATCACCTAGATGCAATGAATGCTAAGTGTTACATTCATTCTCATGAGAGATGGGTTCTTGTGGATCACTACTCATGAAACATGTTTCAATAAGTTTGACTAAAAAACTACACAATTCAATCTTGATACTGTGGAAAACATCTCCTACTTATCAACCTTAACCAAGCTAAACCAGATGAAAAGCTAGGTGCATAATTTTCAAATTTGATTTTGCTATTCAATAACATCAATAATGGAGAAGGAAACATTTCACCTCGAGAAACCATGACCTTACTTACCAATTGAACTAGGAATTTATTATTTTGCATATTTTGTATGACATATAAATATAAAATGATACATAGTTAAAAGTTTAGGAGAATATAAAATGATAAAATAAATTTATTATTGAAAGATACATATCATAATTAAAATATCCTATTATTATAGTTGTTCTTTGATTTACACTATTTTTTTATTGATTTCTTTTCTTCAAAAAGTTTTTTTGGATTAATTAAGTAGAATCTAAAAACCTCATATGACTGACAAGTGATAAAAAAAATTCTATGCACTACTTTTTGATCTATTTGTTTTCTTCAAAAGGTTTTCTTATATTAATTAACAAAAATCTAGAAACTTTAGACGACTTACAAATGATAAAAATAATTCTTAAGTCGATAAAAGAAAATTCTAACCCCACTCCAAATAGGGCTCAAAATTTATAAACTAAAACTAAATATTCTTGATAAGTAGGATATATTTTTCACAAGTCAAATTATGTTGTTGCTATCATAATTCAAGTGTGTTGTTTTTGAGTAAAACTCATTGACCCATGTTTCATGAACCCATATCTCATGAGCACAAATGATACACTTAAAACTCATTGCACCTTGAGTGATACTCACAAAGGTCAAGTATTGAGCCTTCCCATGAGGTCATCCATCCTTTTACTACTCCAGTTCAAACACACTTAACCATGAAGTTTCCCTCAAGGTTAGTTCACTTAGCTTTCTACCTCATTTGCAAAACCTTTAGCAAGTGTTGTATCATTCATTAAAGAGTTCTCTTAGCTCATTAATTCATAAGTAGGGGAGTTTTCCACAACTCATCAAACTCATTGACCCATGTTTCATGAGTTTTGGTTCACTAGAAACTATCTCTCACGAGAATGAATGGTACAACCAACATACCTATATATATATGCGTGTGTGTGTGTGTGTGTGTAAACTAAGCTGAGAGATATCAACTTTTATATAACATTGATGATAATATGATTGGTCCGAACTTGGGTTTCACTCTGCAACTTGAAGGTTACCGACGCATGTGGCCTTCAGCTTGAACAACATTCAATGCAGCCCTCGCTTGGTTACCCTAAATACCCAATTTGCATTTCATGGTGACTCATTCTCCTGGTACAGGCTCAAAAAATAGAGGGAAGACATTCAAGCAAGCACTGAACGAGAAAGTAAGCATGCCGGTGGAGGCAAAGTTCATGATCAATGGCGAACAAACCAGTAGAGCACAAAGAGGTACCAACGATGGAGGTGAGAATGCTAAGCCTACTACTGTCTGTATCATTAAAACTAATTCTTTTATGTCAATTGATATAGAGAAAGAGAAGGAATCTCTTAGGAACACTGCAATCTTTTTAGCAGCCCAGAATGTCCATAAACTGCCCTCAAGAACCTTCCTTAATGATTGGCTCCAAAATGTCTGGGGAAAGAAGTTAGGCTACCATTTCTCCTTCCTATGAATGGTCCAGAGAGGACTCTTTCTGATTTTCCTCAAGAACCCTAAGTCGCAAAAAGAGATCATTTCCAAACAGTATTGGAAAATTAGAAATGCCAATTTTAGGACACTATTGTGGTCACCCGATGCGGCTCATAATGAGGTCCTATCCCTCTCGAGCCCCTAATGTATTACCATGGGGAGTATCTCATCATTCTTGTGGAATATTATTCCCCAAGCACTAGAGTCATTCGACACCGTCCTTAGAGTGGATAAAATTGATGTCTTGCTCCCTAATACCGACGCCAGAATTTTGATCACGATTAACCTAGAGATTGATCTCTTGGGTGAAATCATCTTTGACCTAGATGGACACAAATTCAATTTCCCCATTTCCTTCTTAGGAGGTCTTAACTCTTGATTCCTCTGTAGAAGGGAAGGCCACATGAGGCACGAGTGCCCGCTATTGAACAAAAAGAAAAACCCACCAAAAACCACTTCCTCAAGAAAAGATAACATTAAATCTGGAAGGGAGAAGAATGAACCACTTCCCTCCCAACTGGGGAACCCTAAAATTCTCAATGTGAGCATCCTAACAGTGTCTGATACTGTTGCCGAGTCCCTAGAGGTGATCAGGAGGACCTTCAATGAGGACTCCAGGAAACTCCCACCCTCGAACTCAAGGTTTGAAGAGATTGTCGACCTTCCCCAGATTGAGAACCTAGACTTCGGATTGAGAGAAGAAACCCCCGCTCCTAAACATAGAAACTTGAATGCCCAAAAAATTGTCCTCAACAAGATTAGAAAGATCTCGGCTTATAGAAGGAAGACCCCTAATTTGGATGATAGAGACACTGAACCAGCCTTCCCAGGGGATGTAGGGCAGGAACTAAATGAATCCTCTAAGAGTAGTGTTGTGGATGCACTGGAGGCCTTTATGAATGCCTGTGACAAGGAAGATAGGCTGAATAATGCTTCAGTTACCATTATTCATGCCCCTCTTAGCCTCGGGTCCCCTTCCTCCCTCGTAGTACCATGTGAGGTGGAGAAGCATGCCCCCCAAGAGTAGCAGATTTGAATATGTGATGGAAGAAGGAGAGATTATAGAGATGGGATTGGCTGCGGTGTCTTATGTCAATAGTGGGCCAACCGATTATACCTTCAAGGCTAAGTAGAAGATCAGAAAACCCCTATCCAAGATAGTAGAGGTGGAACCGTTGGGGAGAGTTGATTCTGCCAAGGAAGAGGAAGAGACCCCCAAGGTCAAGAGGAAGAGAGGTAGACCTCCCAATCATACCTCTAGTATCAAGCCTCTGAAGATTCAAAAAAGAAGCATGCCCAATTGTTTCAAGAGCTTTCAAGCTCCCATGGATGAGGACTCCCAGTTATAACATGGAGGTTAAACTTACAACCTGGAATGTGAGGGGGTTGGAGACCCCAAACATGAAATACGTTGTCAAGAGATTTCTTAAAATGCAGAAAGAAGTAGACTTTCTGCTTCTTCAAGAAATCAAAGTTGTAGGCTTCTCTTTGGACATTGCCCTAAAATGCTTTTGGAAAGATGCAAGGTGCTTCTTTACCAATTTTCAGAAAGGTAAAGGAGGGATTGCAATCCTCGTGCATCCCAGATGGGCCAAAATGGTCATAGACTGGGGATGCTCACCGTGTGATAGGGTTGTTTGGGTCAGCCTGGTGCATGACAAAAAGGAGTTTGGGATCTGCTCTGTGTATGCACCTAATGACCACTATGACAGGATTAAACTTTGGGACTGGATGTGCAATTTGAAGAATATAGCCTGGGTGGTAGCCGGGGACTTCAATATGATTGAGAACCCGCAAGATAAAGCAGGAGGGTATATGATGTAATGGAAAGGCAATGATAAATTCTTTTGGACTGAGATGATTAGTAAACTCAGGATATTTGACCCACTAGCAGGGCAAAAGAAATATTTTCAAGGAATCTAGCACACCTGGTCTAATTACCAGAGGGGGAACAAAAGGATATACTATAGACTTGATAGAGTATATATTAATAGAGACTTCTTTAGCTTCAAGAAAGGAAGTGATGGTAACTCTGTAAGAGTGGTCCCTTACTCACTCTCGGACCACCACCCCGTAGTCTACTCCATTTTTCAAGTAGGATGTTCCCCCAACACCAAAAAGGGAGGGAACTCCTTTACCCTCAATACTACTCTTCTTAGAAACCAGGAAATGAGGGATGCAATCCTCATTATTAGGTGGTTCAACTAGGAAGTAACCAAACAACAGAGTGTCATTGGTAGATGGAACCAATGTACTGACATTTGGAGAAATATGTTCCAAGTGGCAGGGAAGAAATTGGCTAAGGACTCAAGGAGACTAGAAACAAAATTACAGGATAAGCTCTGTCAATTTGAGCACTGATGCCAATTGGAACCAGCTAATGAAGAAGCCAGACTTGGCCAAGCATGGGTCAGGGACTATCTAAGGAAACTACAATAGCATAAGATCTTGGGTTCCAAGGTTAGATCACGAGCCAACTGGATCCAAGGAGGGGACAGGGGGTCAATTTTTTTTCCAACTACTGAAAACTAAAGAGGCTAAGAATAACATTGATTGTATATGTTTGGAGAATGACACCCTGGCCTCCTAGGAGGATATCCTCCAAGCCTTTGTGAGTTACTATACCAATCTGTTCACATCTAAAGATGTAGGCCTAGGTATGTAAGAGAAGAGAAATAGGATCATGGAGATCATCCCCCCATATCCTGGATGAAGATTCCAACTATCTAGGTAGGATAATCACTATGGAGGATATCAATGAGGCCATCAAACACATGAGAAATGAGAAGGCACCGGGACCGAATGGACTTCCCATTGAATTCTGCAAGGAAAACATTGAATGGATTGGGAAGGACCTACTGCAGGTTTATGAGGAGGCCTTTGAAATAGGCTCCCTAGGACCAATAATCAATACAGGATGCATTAAACTAATACCAAAAGAGGGGGATAAGACTCTTATCAAGAATTGGTTCCCTATTACCCTTCTGAATGTTTCCTACAAGATCCTGGCCAAAGTACTTGCCAAAAGACTAGTTGATATCCTCCCCAAGGTTATCAGCCCCACCCAAAAAAGATTTGTGAAGGGTAGGTACATCTTGGAGAATTTGATTACCTGCTAGGAATCCATGGAATGGGCAAGGAGCTCTGGACAATAGGTCAGTATGCTCCTTATTGATTATGAGAAGGCATATGACAGAATTGAGTGGCAATTTATTGCCACAATGCTAGAAGCTCTGAGATTTCCCTCGAATTTCACTCACATGGTGCTCACTCTTATGAAGGATGCTACTATTGTAGTAGAGGTGAATGGAGTGAGATCTGATCCTATACTATTAACTAGGTCTATTAGACAAGGTTTTCCACTGGCTCTGACCTTGTTTGTCTTAGCAGCAGACTCCCTGTACTACATTCTGAGAGATGCCTCCATCTCCCCTAAAGTTGTAGGAGTTAGATTACCAAATGAGGAAGAACTGATTAATGTACAATTTGCAGACGACACAACCCTTATGATTGATATGCAATAAATGAACTTCAAGAACCTCATGGACAAATTAAACCTCTTCTGCTCAGCCTCAGGCAGTAGGGAATCTATCCCTAAATCAACCCTTCTAGGATAGGAAGCATCACCTCCAGATTGGTGCCAAAAATTTGGTTTTTCCTGGGGAGGTCCCCTCCATCAAGTCAGGTACCTAGGCATCCCATTCTCCATCCAGCCTAATCTCAGGAACATGTGGGATTGGGTGAGGAACAAGATTGTAGGTAAATTGGGCACATGGAACAATAGATTCTTATCATTGGCAGGGAGGATACAGGTATGCCAGAAAATTCTAGCCTCTTATCCTATCTATTACTCTTCAGCATGGATTTTCAACCATTATCAGATCAACTTCATCCACAAATCTATCAGAGATTACTTGTGGTCAGATGGCAAAGGCAACAAGAAACCTCATGCAGTCAGATGGGATTGGTGTACTAGAACAACTTCTCAAGGGGGTCTTGGGTTGAAGGATCTAAGGTGACAGGGTATCTCGCTAGCAGTCAAATGGATAGCCAAAGTAGCCCAGGGTAACAAACCTTGGAAAGTACCAGTTAGACATAGTATCAGTAAAGGCACCCCGGCCTAAGGCAAGACTTAGAAGAGCCTTCCTAGCATCGATATGATGATTGGGAAATTTAGAGTGAATGTGGTAGCCTCGGAGGTGTTTCAATTTATTTGGAAAGGGTGGGAGGAGATCAGGTCCCTTGTGACAAGTAATAACTTGATGGATAATAATCAGATGGTGTGTGGGGAGAGGTCCATCTACTAGAATCTGTATAAAGGGGACAAGCCTCTTGCCCAACTGTAGGGGTGATCTGCTAAGAAATGGAACTCATTAGGCATCAACTATCTATATGATATCATTGAAAATGATAAACTAGTTCCATGGGAGGAACTTGTTCTCAAGTTTGGCATACCTCCAACCCAATGGAGGACCTACACTACTCTTAAAGAAGCTTTTTCTATACTCAACCTCCCTAGAGACATCTCAGTTGACTTTGACAGAACTGACCTCATCAAATAGAGTGATGGAACCCCATTATGTAATACCAAAACCAAAGCTGTATAAAAGTTACTGGAAGACACCAATACCATATTTGAACACTTAAATGAGAAATGGAATGTGAACCTTGACCCCAACACCTGGAGTAAGAATCTTGGTACCTTATGGCACACCCCTGCTGAACCCAAAATCCTCTGCTTCATGTGGCATTGTCTTCTGCATAGGTTGCCTATCAAAAACCCGTTGGTGAACTTAACTCGTGCTCCTATTGCTCTAAACCCGAAACCTTGACACATATCCTATTTGACTGTCATTTCGCCAAAGCTATCTAGAACCTTTTTGGTATGACCTCTTATGTTGATTTCCATATTATAGATGTCTTCTATGGATCATTGGTAGGATTGGATAAAAGTTTCAACATGTTCTGGACCACTCTTTCTTATTACATTCTTTGGCATATTTGGAAATATAGGAATGATGATATCTTCAATGGTAGGAATAGAATTTTCACTGAGTCTCTGAGGAGACTCACCTTCTTCAATATTGCCTCGTAAGTTTCATTAATCTTTCAGGTCAAGGAAAAAAAAGCTCCAAAGGTCCTCAGTAAGGTTAGAAGTGTGTTGGAAAGGGAACAAGTCACATGGAAAGAATCCACCAGGACTCTAGGTGACCAAGACTTTGAGGTCACACTAGGGTAGATGCTCCAACAGATTAAAGATCAAAGGAAGGCATCTAAGGTGCCTAGAGACATAGCAGCAATAATGACTAGAGGGAACACCACAGGTTTGGGGTAGAGATCGAAATTGGTCAAGGGTCACAGGTACAGGGAGCTGAAGAAGCTGAGGGCAACAACGCAAACATGGGAGAAGAAATGGACCCAGAGTAGGGGGAATAAATACTGAAGGGGCAGACCAGCAGTAGCAGTGATGACTCTGCATCAGACCATGAACCATAGGTCATTGCACAGACTCATGATACTTAAGCAGCCAGAAACTCCAACTATGTTCCACCCATTGCCTCACGACCTCGTCTTCCCTGGGAGGCATACTTCTCCAATCCATACAATGTCATCCTGCATGATGACTTGAGACTCAAATGGGAAGACCATGAACTACCGTGGACAGCCTGGTTCCCTAGATAGGATAGGAGGATGCATGTAATTGTTAAAGTTTAGTAGTATTTTGAATTGTTCGAGTAATGATTCCCACCTGATGTAGGGGGAAGTGTAATTTTTTGTATTTTAAACTCTGCTGTAAAACTCCTGATGTTTACTTGGTAATAATAATATAAATAATAGTTAATAGAAATTTTTTTTATATAACATTCATAAATATAAATAAATCATCAAATTTTGTATTGAAAAATAAAAAATGTATAAATAATTTAAAAAATCTTATTAAAAATAATTTCACAAGTTTATATCTATAATATACATAAAATGCATAGGATCCAATAATCTGGATGACTTAACTTCCAGATATTCAATAATTTTATTTGAAACGTTTGAAAACCTTTTCAATAAGAAAGAAATACATAGAAGTAAATAATAGTTTACTTCTACTTCTTTTTAATGCTTAATTAAGATTACAAGAGTTAGCTAATGAGAACAAATAAAAGTTCATTTCATATAAGTAACGAATATGTAGTATGTAAAAACTATAAGGAAACTAACTAGACAGGAGACAATAAATTCACACCAATAAAATAAATTCGATTAGAAGTGTGTTAACTTCAATAATTTTTGCAATTGGCTTATTAATTAAGCACAATTGATAGACTTATTTAAGAGCTTTACAATACGATTTCAAGATTTTTTTTTCTACAATCTCTTAATCCTATACTACAAGGCAACCATAAATATGGGCATACAACACCCACAAATTCTCCCAAAATATGAGTCCAAGTCTCAACAACTCTCAAGAATTATTTTTCTCTAACTTGCTATGTAGAATCTCAAGCCACTTGGATGCTAAAATGACCATCAAGAAAGAAGAGCAAGAGAAACATCTTAAATTTTGTAATGCCAAAAGATACACAATCATACAAATAAATTCAATGTTTTACTAGAAAGAAAATTCACCACTTCAAATGTATTGGTTTTGAAGCATAAAATACTCTCTCTCTCTCTCTCTCTCTCTCTCTCTCTCTCCTTTTCCACTTATTTTCCATCCATCAAAATTTGCACAGTAATATCATAACTAACTATACATGAACCCTAACATCTAATAAACCAAGCACTATTCAATTTAATACCAATCAAATTTAAAACTTAATTATGCACAATTTAAAACATAAACATACTTTAAACTATTAAACCACTTCATCATTATGCCATAAGATTACATTACTCATTTTCATTGAGCCTATTTACAAATCACGATTACATTTTCTTTATTCAATACTTCTTACTGAACTTTAATAAAATTTAATAAGATGCACACCCAATCTCCATAACTATATAACCTACTATTTGAGACAATCACACTAAATCTAGCCAAAGGTAACCCATTAACCAAACCATAAGGTTACCCATCAACCAAACCATAATAAAACAAATGTGTTATACCTTATGATGTAATAATAATACCCCAAATATTAATCATAATCGTTATTTAAAAAAGCACCATCTTGAGAGGAATATGACAGAAAAACATTAATGTGAAAATCTCAGACAAATGATAAGGCATTAAGGTTGACACAATCGGCTATGGATAGACAAGACGGGTCAATCAGTTGGTAACTTCAGTTCAATGTACCATCCTAAGACCGATGGACAGATAGAACGGGTCAATCAGGTGCTAGGGGATATGTTGAGGATGTATGTCATGGATAGACAGACTCATTGAGAGGACTATTTGTACCTAGTCAAGTTTGCATATAACAATGGTTATCACAGCTCTATTGGCATGTCACCCTTCCATGCATTGTATGGTCATCCTTTTCGTACACCTTTGAGTTGGGATAGATTGGAGGACCGCATTATCCTTGGTCCAGAGATGCTTCGTGATATGGAATAGCAGGTAGAGAGGACTCGTGAGCACTGCACATGATAGTCAAAAGAAGTATGCAGATGCTCATAGGGTGGATAGGCAGTTTGCAGTTGGGGATAGGGTTTTTCTAAGGTTGCACCCATGGAAGAGTCCAATCTGTTATGGAAAGGGTTCGAAGTTGGCACCTTGTTTTGTTGGGTCGTTTGAGATCCTAGAGAGGATAGGACCAGTTGCTTACTGTCTTGCTTTGCCGCCCAACCTATTTCATGTTCATGATGTTTTCCATGTTTCTTTTCTTAGACATTATATTCCAGATATTGTACATGTTCTTGATAGGAATGCCTTACAGGTAGAGGACAAGCAGCTGGCTTTGGAGCCTGTTCGCATTCTGCAGCAGCGGGATTTAACCCTCAGGGGCGTACCGTCGTGTAGGCAAGGGTCCAATGGGACCCAAATGATGAGTCTTCAGCTACTTGGGAGGACGCAATAAGATATGAGGGATTTATATCCCTATTTGTTTACAGGATTCCAGGAGTAAGCCTAATTCTAGGGGGTGGATGTAATACCCACCTATAGTTTGCTTTCAGTTCTAGTGTCGTACTCTTTTAGGATATTGTTTTAGTTGTTATGCCAGATTCTTTTGGGCTATGTTGTTGTGAGAATTTACTTTCAGTAGTTGGATTATGTATGGATTTCATATCATCTGTTAGAAATAGATGATGTTTGATGACAATTATTGCTTATGCATTGTATTGGATATATACGAGTACTTACCCCATACTTGCATGTGTATGGTTAAGTTACATGTGTATGTATGTATGGCGTGTTGGGTGTGGCAGAGGACGAAGATGTAGTTACTTGCATTTGTGAGATCCACATGTTTGACCGAACCCTGTCATTGTTTTCTATAATATATTTTTGATGTACATGCGTGTGTTTGTTGTGACATGTTTGCAGGTACAGGGCATCATCTTCCCTCAATTGGCAGGAGTGAGCGTGCCCATAATACATCTCAATTGGTAAAGAGGGTCCAGTTAGCAATCAGACCCAAAACTCTAACCTAAACGTAATTTGTCCTAGGATTGGACAAGAATCAGTCTGCCTACCCTACTCGAATTCGTCCAAGGGATGTGAATTCAGGGTTACCTCCTAGCTGTTATGTTTGTGGTATGTTTTGTTTGTCCTCTGTTTGAGTGTCACTATTTGCTTATTAGAATTTAATTAATTATCAAATTAGTTATATTCATGTTCACATGTGTGCTTTATTCAAATATTAAATGTAGGGTATTTAATTAATATGATTAATTAAATATCTATGTTTAATTATTTAAATAAGTTAAAATGCAATTTTAGAATATTAATTTTAAATTGAGTATTTATTTTCAACTTTAAATTACTGAATATAAATTGAATTTTTAATTTATTTTTAAATGGATAAAAGCTCTTGATTTTGTGAATATATTTAATATATTTTGCATTTAAATAAAGGAATAATCATGTTTTTAGGGAAGGTTTTTTTTTTTTCCTAAAAACCAATTTAGATGAAATATTAATTAAAGAAGGTTTTAATTCTATTTAGGAATAATTTTTCTTCAAAAATGGGAAAAAAAAGAAAGTTGGGTGCTTTCTCTATTTTATTAGAAGATTAGGGTTTGAGGCTTTATGAGGTCATTTTCTGTCATTGGAGAAGTTACACGGGTTTTGGATGCAAGTTTTGAGAACTCTGGAAATTTTATTGTCATTGTGTTGAAAAAGTTTTGGCTTGGAGTTTTTTGGATTGGATTGGGAAAGGCATCGTCGCAGGGGTTTTGCTCTCGAATTCAGCTACAAAGATCAAATTCGAGAAGGATCGGGACTCTCGGCTTTAGATTCATTAGTGCATAATTTCAGTGGTTGAGGTAGGGTTTGAATACCCACTTGCTTCATTTTTGTCCTCAAGAGTTTTGTGTCTTCGCGTTTGAATAACTCAAGAAAAGAATGCATAATGATTAGTTCAGTTTATGATTTCTGTTTGTGCATTAGGGTTTTTAATAATTGTTTTAAATCACTTTAGAAAGATAGTAAACTAGGTTTTCATTATAGGAATTAAACCCTAGAAAATTGAAAAATGAACTGCTTAGGTTTTAGTTGAAATTGATAATCTTGTATTGAAAAGGTTATGTTGATTAATTTAAAAATGAATTCATTTTATCATAAGAAATCAGCCTTCAATTTGAACCTTAGAGATGCAGATAAAATTACATAGACTTGCTACAAATTTCACTTAATGAAATCTCCTATCTCTCCTTAAAATTTTATAGAAATTTAATAAAAATAATTTTTAGTGCTTATTGGTTTTCTTTCAAAAAAAAATATAGAATTTAAAAAATAAACCAGTAAAAAAAATAATAATATAAAATGCCTCTGTTATTTAAAAATTCCTTTTTAAAAAGTAGAAAAAAAATAATATAGAAAATACAAAAAAAAAAGAAAAGAAAACAAAAACCAAAAAAAATGAAAACAAAAGTTTTTTTAAAAAAATAAAATAAAATTTTAATGGCAGGGAGGCGAGGCCCTCAACCCCCACCTCCCGTGCTGCCTTCGCGCGCAGTGCCCTGCCGGCACGGTAGTACACTACCGTGCGCGACAGTACATTGTCGGCATGATAATACTGTCGTCCGACAGTGTCACTGTCGCATCGGCAGTGCCTACCGCCGGCAGTGGTCTTAGACCACTGCGCGACCGGGGGTGGTGGGGTCAAACCCCCCAATGTTTATATGTTTTTTTAAATTTTTTTTTTTAAAAAAAGGGATTTTGGTTTATGGGCTAAGTTTTAAATTTAATTAAATTTTTATTTAATTTGTTAAATTTAATTTTTATAGTATAAAACTTAGTTATGATAATCATTAGTGTTTAATAATTGATTTTTTTATTAACATTAATAATTATAGATTATTAATGATATTTAAATGTGAATTATTCTTTTTATGTTGTTGTTTAAGAATATTTCCGTTAAAGTGATTTATTTATTATTTTCGCTCATTAATCGTAACAGGTTAATATTGTTGATGTTTTCTTATGAAGATGTAATCAAATTTTTGATTCAGTAGTTATAATAAACACATTGATTTTATCAGGAGTTATGAATTGAATTATGGAAGTGAAACTACTGTTTGTTTAAAGGAACTGATTCTTTAGTAAGTTAAAATGTGGTGTTAAATTAGTCGGTGATCATGATGAACTTAGTAGATATTTGACTTCTTGAAGTAGAATGTTAAATGTGAGTATATCTGTTGATTTTGAAATGGTTATACATTATGATGTTGGTTTCGGGATTAGGTTGCCCTAGAAAAGTCCAGAGGCTATGGGATGTGTTTTCTATGTGGCATCCTGATTATAGTTCCGATTTGGTCCTTTATACCAACCCTTAACTGGTTCAATTGATGTTACATGCACTCTGAGTTATGTTTTATATTTGATTGTTCCTCATATTGAGAGGAACTGGATATTGGGGCTTTATGTTTTGTACCCTTTTGGATCAGTATGTGTGATCAATGAACCTAGGGTAGGTTATCTAGATGTGTAGTAGGGGGTGGCTTGCAATAATATGTTGGGGTCCACATGTGGCTGCCAGGATCAGTTATTGCAAGTTTCTTAAGCCAGTGATAACATTAAACATATTAAGGGTTTTAAAATGAATTAATAAGATAAAGTGTCTGCCACATGCTTGAGCGCTTGTATAGGCTAAGATGGAGTGTTGAGAAGATTCTTGCCACCTTGCAAGGTGTGAGTCTGGCATAATCACTAACTTTGTCTGCACGAGAAGTCATTGATATCGTATATGGTCACTTAAGTGTCGGGGTCCTGAGAGATTGCCAGGCTGAGACTTAAGGGTTAGATGTATATGATGACACATTCCTATACATAGTCTAGGTTTCCTACGTGTGTCAGTTGCCTCTGGTTTAGTAAGCCATACATCATAGTTCATTTGTACACTTTGAGTTAGTGAGCTTTCAGGATCCCCTTGCTTAGATGATCCTTTATTTTGGTTTGATATTCGAGTGGGGTCTGCGTATCTCCTTAGCACGGTGGCGTGGACTGTTACAGTTCCACATGGATGGGTGGTAGTGATTCTTTACCATTTGAGATTCCACGTTTCTGTGCCAGTGCTGGATGTACCTTGATTCTATTGTACTTATCTTACTCTGATGGAGGTTTTGATCTTATCATTTCTATATTGTACATTTATTTATCGTATCACATGTGATACTTGACTTTGGATAACTGTAATCTTATTGTAATTAAATAATTACCACATACCCCGCGACATGTGTAGAGGATGTAGGTTTGATGTATACCTAATGGTATCAGTTGTAATCTTGTAGTTATATCATTGATGTAGTTATGTAATCTATTTTTTTTAAAGAGAATCATTTGTTATGGTTATCTCATTAAGTTTTGGTCTTACACAATTTCTACGTCACAGAACCCTTGAGTTTTGAAATCTATGCTTGTTTGTGTCATCTGAGTAAATGATAATTGCTTCCGCTTTAATGTATATTCTTTTTTGTAAACCATTAAAAAAAATATTCTGCAAACATAGTATCATGTTTAGGTTAGATCCTCTTGGGTTCCCTAGCGGGGCGTTACCATGGATTTATGGACTTCTCACCTTATGGTGAAGTGTTGTAGTCTTTTTAGCAACAATTTATCGATTCTAATCTCATAATATTTTTGCTCTGAGGAAGAATACAATATTGAAACGCCACTAAAATCTTTTAACAAAACTTCTATCTTGGCTGTTGTAAAATAAGCTCGAATATATATATAGTGATAATCTGCAATGAAATAAGAAACATAATCATGCAAATGAATCTTCTACAATGAGATAAGAAACTTATCATCGAGTTTTGCAAAATAATTCCTCTACAGATATGGGTTTTTTTTTTTTTTTTGGTTCAACGTGGCTATCCCCATTCCATATTCACAATCACCATTTTAAACACAATTTTTGTAATTTCATATAGCATTTGAACCGTTTCATCTTCCACAATTAACATTTACATTAGACTGGCTTTTCAAATTTCACAAGTTTTAAATTTTTATGTAACTGTAATTTCTTTTTTCATAAGTTTTAAATTCTTATGTTATTTTTATTTAATTCTACTAATTCATTTGTTATCAGACATTCTAATGACTGTCAATTTTTTTCAAAATGGCTAAATGTTTACAACCAAAATTGATGTCACTAAAGAAGCCTTTCGACTTAATTAACACTCATTGCATATAGGTAATGCCTTATAGGTGAAAAATATTGGGCTTTCTTGAAAGGTCACCCATTCCAATATGTTCCAACTCAAACACACCTAGTCACAAAGTTTCCTCCAAGACTAAGCTCACTTAACTTACTACCCAATTTACAAAATCTTAACAAATATTATGAAATATTTTATACGGTTGATCGTTTCCTCCATTTTTTTTTGACTTACATTTTTTCATGCACTAATCATTTTGCACCTAACTCCACGCTTTTCAATTTAACCTACATCTTTAGTGTAAATGCTTTTTTTTTTACGTGGATTGAAGTAAATAGGATCATTAGATTGTTTCACCATTTTAACTTTATGTTTTTTAATATATAACATTATTATATATTTGATGTATTATGAATTATTATTCAAATATGTTTTAGAAATTAATACAAATTTTATATTTAATTTATATAAATTATATGTTAATTTAATTTATTATCATATATTAGATTTTTATATAATTTAAATATTAAATTTATTTTAATATGAATATATTTATGTTTATTTTATATTTTAAAAAATGGATTATAAAAAATTACAATTAACAAAGTAAAAATCAAAATAGAAAATTTTGACAAAAAATATAATTTTTAACTGGCTTTCATTATCTTATGTATATTGTTATCCTCATAAAAAATATCTATGAACAATTAAGTACTAAACAACTAAGGTAAAATAGTAAATATAATAGTCACAAGTAAAGAAACAACCAGTAAAAGTAAAATATGATAGTGGATGATTTAATTTAATGAAGACACTAATTAGTTTCACCCTCACTATTTTTTTTTTTAAACTACTTTTATCATCCATATTAATTTTTCTTAAAATATTTCAATAGTATTAATATATTATTTATTTATAAGTCAAATTTAATAACTCAAATTCAATAATAATTAATAGATTGTTGCACAATTTAAAATAATATATGATATTTTTAATTTTTTTTTATTAGTGTGTGATAGAAATAATTGCAATTTAAAAGTATGGTTTTTATAAGTTCCTTTTTTAATTAATGTGTTTATATTACTTACAAGTTTGTTTTATCACATACATTTATTATACCATTCAACTACTTCAATTTTCCTAAACATCTCAAAAATATCTTTTAATGATTAAGATTTAAGGAAAAATATTTATCTCAAGATGGTTTACATTATGGTTAATGGTTAGAGTTAGACCTTTGATCACAGTTATAGTTCATGGTCAGGGTTATGATAATGATTATAGTTAGGATCATGGTTACAGTTAAGGTTTACATCATTGGTACTATTATCATTAAAGATATGATCAAGGTTTACAATTACAATTATGGTTAGGTTTAAGATTTATATCGTGCTTGTAATTATGGTTAGGGTTAGGGTTTTGATTAGGGTTAAAATTTTGGGTTAGGGTTAGTAGAAGAGTTTAGGTTTATGTCATGGTTAGGATTATGATTGGATTTAGAGTTTGTGTTATGATCTTATTTAGGATTAGGGTTAGGGTCATAGTTAAGGTTGGGGTTAGGATTGTAAAATAAGCCAAGATATATCAACTTTTAAGATATATAACATTCATAAATATAAATAAATCATCAAATTTTGTATTGAAAAATAAAAAATTTATAAATAATTAAAAAAAGCTTATTAAAAATTATAAATAATATACATAAAATGCATAGGATCCAATAATTTGGATGACTTAACTTGCATATATCCCATAATTTTATTTGAAAACCTTTTCAACAAGAAAGAAATACTTAGAAGTAAATAATAGTTTACTCCTATTTCTTTTTAATGCTTAATTAAGATTACAAGAGTTAGCTAATGAGAACAAATAAAATCTAACGAGAACAAATAAAAGTTCATTTCATATAAGTAACGAATATGTAGTATGTAAAAACTATAAGCAAACTAACTAGAAAGGAGACAATAAATTCATGCCAATAAAATAAATTCGATTGAAGTGTGTTAACCTCAAGAAGTTTTGCAATTGGCTTGTTAATTGAGCACAATTGATAGACTTATTTAAGAGCTTTACAATACAATTTCAAGATTAATTTTTTTTGTCTACAATCTCTTAATCCTATTCTACAAGGCAACCATAAATATGAGCATACAACACCCACAAATTCTCCCAAAACATGAGCTCCAAGTCTCAAAAACTCTCAAGCATTACTTGTCTCTAACTTGCTATGTAGAATCTCAAGCCACTTGGAAGCTAAAATGACCATCAAGAAAGAAGATCAAGCGAAAAATCTTAAATTTTGTAATGCCAAAAGATGCACAATCATACAAATAAACTCTCTCTCTCTCTCTCTCTCTCTCTCTCTCTCTCTCTCTCTCTCTCTCTCTC
>MU224951.1:11522632-11544554 GCA_018584345.1 Thuja plicata | reverse complement strand
AACCCATTAACCAAACCATAAGGTTACCCATCAACCAAACCATAATAAAACAAATGTGTTATACCTTATGGTGTAATAATAATTAACCAAATCTTAATCATAATTATTATTTAAAAAGCACCATCTTGAGAGGACTATGACAGAAAAAACATTAATGTGAAAGTCTCAACAATTGACGAGGCATTAACGTTGACACAATCAGATATGGATTTCTGGACATAACTTATATATATACAGTGATAATCTGCAACGAAATAAGAAACATAATGATCAAATGAATCTTCTATAATGAGATAAGAAACTTACCAACGAGTTTTGCAATATAATTCCTCTGCAGATCTAGGTTTCCATTTTTTTTTGGTTCAAAGTGGCTATCTCCATTCCATATTCGCAATCACCATTATAAACACAATTTTTGTAATTTCATATAGCATTTGAACCGTTTCCACAATTGACAATTACATTAGACTGGGTTTTCAAATTTCATAAATTTTAAATTCTTATGTAACTGTAATTTCTTTTTTCATAAGTTTTAAATTCTTATGTTATTTTTATTTAATTCTACTAATTCAACTAAATGTTTACAACCAAAATTGATGTCACTCCCTGTGGACTTAATTAACACTCATTGCATATAGGTAATGTCTTATAGGTGAAAAATATTGGACTTTCTTGAAAGGTCACCCATTCCAATATGTTTCAACTCAAACACACCTAATCACAAAGTTTCCTCCAAGATTAAACTCACTTAACTTACTACCCAATTTACAAAATCTTAACACATATTATGAATATTCTTTATTTATTAGAGTTTTAAATATTTAAATTTTTTTCCATAAGAAGGCACCTACTCCACAAAGATAATTTCTAGAGTGGGACCCACATGTAACCCAACCTTATCATCCAAGCACATAAAAAAGCGTAATACATTTTCGCTCAATTGGCCGCCTACTGAGGCAACGTCTACAATTTTTTTAATCACTCTCGTTTTCAAAGTAGATTTGGAACGATATTAGTTCAGTACAACTGTAACATCTGGAGATCATCCTCTGCTCTACATGTATGACATATCACACTAATTTCTTGTATGGCTTTTGTTATCCTTTAAAATTTAAGCTTAGCTCACGACCATGGTCTGACGAGAATCTAAACGGAGGTCCCGCGGTTCAATCAAAATTGCAAGGGAAAATGGGGAAATGGGCGGAAAAATATTCAGCCCTGTTTATATTTGTATGCCTCATTCAGACACCGAGTTGGGTTCAGGCACTTGTTAAAGATGATGACGTGGGCCTGTGTTCCCAGATGATCCAACCACTGGGTTACCCCTGCATCGAACACACGGTACAACTGATACTCTTCCCTTTCTTGGTTTGTTTTTAAGCTAATTAATTTGTAAATTACAATGTAAATAAAATTATCTCTGAAAACGGTGAAGTTATGATTCTGGAGTTTAGTTTGGAGATGGGTGCCTTCCGTTTTCTGGTGTGATCAATTTCTTGAGCAAAATCTATATTATTGGTTTAATTTTAATCCACAATTCATCTACAATTGGATTTTGTTTTGGTCCCCACGAAATTCCTAATTCGAGATCTGTTATTGAATTCTCTTTGTAGTTTTTGGCCGTGAAATTTTAGGTGAGGTTATGGACAACCTAAGACTGTAACACATGTCATTCTTAAGTGTACCCTCTAATTATTACAGAATAACCTCGCCACATCTTAGAATTATAGCCTGTAATCGTTGCTCCACAATAACAATATTGTCACGTCTGTTGGAGTTAGAAACTGCCTTATTTATAGTGAGGAAATGTGAACCCGGATCATGCCTGAGCACCACTACCTTGCCACATGTTCCAATGTACCATATAATCAGTATATCGCAACCTCATCATATGTCCGATGGTGCCTTGTACTTCCCTATTTTAGTGAGTGGAATTCGAACCTAGGTCATGCTGATACACCACAATCTCGACATGTCTTTTCAAGCAATGGGTTAATTTATTTCAGCAAGGAGATTCGAGCCCATGTCACGCTCTTGCCACTGCCTCCAATTTGGCACGAATATCCATTTACTGTTGGGTTGCCAATAAAATGAAATGATTTAAATATGTTCATCAAGCCAAATGGTCTATCACTTGCAAAGTTTGGTCAATTCCATTTCCTCGGAACAACGATTATTGCGTTTTCTATGGTTAGGCCATCTTGGAGAGTTTGCTTTTCCATTACACTCTATATAATTATCACTATACTACAGGACTCATAATGCAAGTCCATTAATGCAGAGATCAATAAACGTGGACAGGGCTTCTGGGCTTGAACCAGGGTTATGATTGCAAATTGCAATAACTACTCCATCTTACTGTTAGAAACTTAGACCCCAGCCTAATAGACTCAAGTTAGTGGATATTGACTATTCAGAGTTTTGAATTGCGTTTGTTGCTTGTTATCCTTGGTTGAGGTTATGTGCCGTCTTGTCTTGCACCAAAAACATTTTTAAGATTTGTAAACTTGGGCGATGCTGGAATGTATCTGATACTACATTGCAGCCTTGCCACATGCTGAGGAGACCTTTGGCCTGCCTTATTGTGGCTAGCGGGAGTTGAACCTGGGCCATGTATCATTATGAATGCAATTCATCACCAGTACACTATCACTCTCTGGACTAAGAGAAGTTGGATTCTTAAAATTAATTTTTATCTACAAATATGTTATGGTTTAAATAGAATACTGGGGATCCTTGATTACTAACTTAGATGTGTAAAACTTGGGTGAATCTTCATTGTGGGTTGGCATTGCTGCTTTTGGAATGTTTGGGTACAATTGGTTAAAAGGGCCATCTTGTTAAAATGTTGAAAGAAAGTATTTGGAAGGAATATTACATGTCATAGGCATTGTGTTCTTACATTTGATTAAGACAACACCCATCTTTGAACTAAATCCAATCAATAATTGCCATGCAGAGGTTAGACTTTTGGGATTTTACTGTATATAACACTGGATTAGTTCTTCTTGTGAATAGGCGTAACCTCCACATTACTACAATCACCTTGCCTGTGATGATAAATCTTACTGGAGAATTTATCTGCAGCTGAGCTTGGAACTTGGGTGACCTCATAAGTGTGGGTTAGTATTTGAGCTGATATCCTATCAGATTTGAAAAAAATGACCTTTAGATGAAAGAAATGGAGGGTCACTTACAATGCTTAGTAATTACAATTCATTTTGGATTAAGTGAAAATGTCAAATTTTTAAGTCTGGCTCGTGAAAGTGTCACAGAAGCTCTCATAAAGGTCTGGTCAGAGTTTCAGCTCTGCATATTGTTAGGAATTCACTAATTCCATCATCAATATAATAGATGTGTAGGTTTTTCAGGCTTGCATCACTACTATCAAATGCACATGACAAATAATAAAATATCAGTAATTACATAGAATGCAATGGGCCTAACTGTAAACTTGCTATAAGTGCTATAAGCCATGTTCTGGATTCTTGCGTCTTACAACTCCAAATCTGAATTCGGTTTATGTGTGCTGAATAAAAAAATTGGTTTGTATAAAGACCGGAAAAACAAAATTTGGATGAAAAGCCTAATTGTTTAAGACTGGAAAAAGGACAACTTTTGTATCAATAAAAGTTCAGTTTGGGTGGTAAATATAAGAGAAGGAAACTTTATAGAGAAGATATGGGTGCAAAGGCAGGTCAAAATGTATCCAAGAGAAGTATGCTTGCTTAACTTCTCCAAGTCACAGTCTCTATGAGGGTCTGTACAAAATCCCTTCCACTAAAAAATACATCCCTGATGTATTGCCTAAAAATAGATAATGTTTTCATGTGGTTAGATCTTTTGTCTTCATGAAGCATAACAAGGCTTCACATAAAATTCCACTAATGAACAGAAAATTTCATGGTCCAAACAGATTGTGCCATTTGCAGTAATCCTAAGAGCCTTCTTGTTAACTGCTATAACACAAGGTGTAGGTTGACTATCGAGAGACGGAAGACAACTATATCATCTGTTAAACTAACAATACCGACAATATTTAACACTCTCAAGTCTCATTTACCATGACTCAAATACACGACTAATAATTTAAGGGAACGTGGTCTGCCGTAGATAAAATTAGTTTACAAAAAAACTGGGAATCTAATCTAAATCCTCATTCCTACAAAATTTTGGTTATGGACCTACATATATAATAATAATTGATGTAAGTAACATGTCTGATTATTATCAATAGACAATGCGACTAGCCATTTAAATTGCCTTTCAATATTAATAGTTAATCTATCACCCGGAATTCAAATATAAATAATTATTTTCTCAACAGGGTCTGTGCCAATTGTTATCAGAGTATAAAACTTATCGTCACTTTACTCTGTTTCATCATTTTCTGTACCTATGTTTTCTTTGTACATTGTTACTTTCAGTTCCTACCTTCTGTTTCCTTCGATCATGTTTTTTTTTCAACATAAGCATTTTTTACCCTTCTGGATTTTTCCTTTCCCTTGAGTTTGCCAGTACTTTTATTTGATCAATTTCCATATCTTCTTTGTTCTTATAATCCTCCTCAACCCTTTACATCCACCCTCCCCAATCAGTGTATGCCTCTTGTCCTCTTTTCAGTGCAAACTGCTTCCGCTCTTCTAGAATTTTTCTTTCCATTGAGTTTACCAGTACTTGTATTGGTCAATTTGCATATCCTCTTTGTTCTTATAATCCTCGACCTGTTACATCTGTCCTTCCCACCCATTGGTACTTGTGGGAGAGCTACCTATATTCGTTATTATTAACAACTCAGCATTTATGTTTCCTTTCTGCTATTCCTTTCATGATCCTCCATTTTAATTTCTATTATGGATGGATTATATCCAATTTATTTTTCTAGAATGTTGTTAAAAATACAAAACAAAAGCAACTGTCCTATATCAGGTCCTTTGATCACTTTGTGATAATTACAATGAATGGTGTACAATATGCGAATAGTCTGCCACTTTGTTCAAGCAACACATATTAATCAGGAAAAATAAGAATAATTGAAATGATAATAGTGAATTTTATAAAGTTGTCTAACAGATTGCTTGGGTATAAATGGAATCTGATATGCTAAAGAACTGTCTAGTGAGCAACTGTCCTTGTCTTATCTCTTCATGCCAATAATCTTTGCAAAAGAGATCTTGTTTAGTCTTTTCAAGGTCGGTCTTTGTGGAGCTTGTGCATTCTATAAAGGAAAAAATTGTCTTATGAAATTTTATCCTTTCTTTGACACACTAGTAACCGCACCTTTATGGACTTCAAAGAAACTAGCATGCACCCATGGTTTAATATACATTAAATTTGTCGAATGAATGCATTTATACTCAAGCATTAAGGATATGCATTAATCGAGATAAATTCTTGTAGTGGTTATTTAAAAGCGTCATTGACAAAGATGATGTTTGATCTTTATTAAAACTCTTACATGAGTATGATCTCTATAGGCAGTGTTGCTTGATGGTCTATTGTGCCATAAATGTAATGTCCCCTTTTTAGCTCACCAAGGTTGGTGGTTAGGATTGGCCTATTAGTGACCCTCATAGGCTAAATCAGATGGATAGAGGGTCTCAGTTGGCAGAGCCAAAGGCCAATCTGCACTCCAGAGGTCAGGGATGTTCAGGATTGCTCTTCATTTGGGTCACATTGGCACACTTACTATGTATAGTAAGTGTCTGTTTTGGGAAAGTCAGGGTTACTATTTTTAGCAGGGCACCTAAATAGTTTGGTAGCAGTATGGAGTTGTGGTGACTTTGACAGAGCTTTCATTCCGAGACTTGCTATTTATAGTAAGTCAGTAATGCCATGTTGCTATTTTTGGCAGTGGACCTGGCCTTGGTGTTAGCAGAGTTCTTCAGTTGTCTAATTGGAATAAATCTATTGGCTTGATATTAATGCGTTAATTATTAATAAAGTATTTGCTCATTAATATGAGTTATTATAAAGTTAATTTTAAAAGTGGGGCCAAAGATTTCATTTAATGTCATTAAATGCTTATTTAAAATTATGGCGCCCAAGACTTAGGAAATGGCTAAGTCAAAAAAAGTGTCAACAAAAGCAAATAATAATTCATTAATGTGTCTTGTTGGAAAAACTTCTTGGTTTGGACTTTTATGAGGAATTATAAAAAGGCATATATTCTGGAAAAAAACACAAAACAAGAGATTTATCATTGCAAAGACCCAAAGAAAACTATCAGTCACCAGGGTGTTCGGGGTTAGAGCCAACAGGGTCTCTTACAGTGGTATCAGAGCTTGCATGCAAAGTGTTTGACGAAATGTCAAACATCCAAAATTGAAAAGAAACTAATTAGAGCGACAAGGGATTCTTACATATAACTGTCAAATTTCAAGACAACATTTCATTTGCATAGCAAATCAGTCGGTTGGTGAAGTTAGAACTTGTTGGGGTTCTTACAGTGGTATCAGAGCAGTTTCTTGCCATCCTGTTGGGGGTTGGGAAAAATAAAATAAAATTATATTGATCCTACAAATGACATGTGAGTGATCAACAGTCTTGCAGTTGCTTCAGTCAAGGAAATAATCAAGAGATTAATTAAGCTGGGAAAGTAGATGAAGGTTACACCACAGGATGAAATGAGTGTCAGAAGGAATGCAGTGCATAGCATGTTTGAGGAATATAACACTCTTCCTCAAAATGTTAAGAAAGATTTATCTTTCTACCATTTTATGGACTTTCATCCAAAGCTATACGGTATGCATGGTTCAACAAAGAAGCAACATCACATGATAGCTCTTGACTTATTTGCAAGAAGAGTTGGTTCATGTAGTGGCAGACAAATGGTGTCTGGCGATATGTCCCAGGATCGGGTTTTGGATGGATACACAACTACCTTGGAAGAAGCGTGTGAAGATACTGTCATAGCAGCAACTTCTACCTTACCAGATGAGCCATCTGTTGAGGTAACTAGTAGCACATCCTTGGATGTTGACGTGTGCACTGATGATAGCACACATGTTGTTGATTATGGGGTGAGTGATGTAGATACAACGTCATACTACTATACAAATCAACACAGTGGCGAGATTCGCTTTGTGAACAATCCTTTGTTTGAGATGGACAACATTGTCATATGACAATCCGCTTTTTGAGGTTGATGCTGATCACTCACCTGAGTTGGGCTTGACACAATTTTCACCATCTGCAAACACAATTCAATTTCCTATAGTAGTAGTTGGTGATGTTCCTATGTCCACGGATTATGGTTTTGAGTAAGTTGAGGATGTGGCCTCACTTATCATAGCTATAGGTGCAGTTGATACAATTGGGATGAGTGCATCTGTTGAGAGCAGTGAAGAACCACATGTTGGATTGGGTTCTCCTGTGGTTACATCCACTGTAGGTGTTATTGGTGATGAGTCAGATGATAGAGGTTATATTAAGAACTATGACAGTCAGCCAGCTAATTTCCCCCGTCCCCGTACCGGGGACGTTTCGGGGACGGTCAGGGGACGTCCCCTCCCCGTCCTTGATTTTTGGAATTTTGGTGGGGACGTCCCGAAAACTTGGGGACGCCACCCAAAAAAATCAGGGACTTCTGGAAGTACCGGGGACGACCAGCCGTCCCCAATTCTTTTCGCCCGAAAAAGTCAATTAAATTTAAAAAAACAATTTTTTTTCCATAAGGGGGGTCGGTTTGTGGGCCCCACCTTCGTACATGCCCTAAAAAACCAAAAACATTTAACATGATGTAAATTGTTATCTATGTAAAGATACTAATACTATCTTCTTCATGTAGTAGTACTGTAGTAATGCTAACATTTAACCAAATTATACCATTGGAACTAGCCATCAAGCAAGGTACCAAACTTCTAAGGCAGATAATGTTTGTAGTAAATCTCTAATTCACTAAACATAACACCTAAAATATGTAATATATACATAAGATACAATGTTTCATATTCCTTTTTAGAATAGAAATACTGCTTGGCATACAAATCTATGTAGATATTTTCTAACATGATAACATCCCGTTGACATAAAAATTCTATAATAGAAAGTTTGATTTCTGAATTTCAATCAGTTAAAAATTTATATCAAATTGCAGAGATCTTAACATTATTATTTTAAGCTCATTCAAGAACCATATCGAAGAGAAACTAAAAGTCCAATTTAAAGTAATAAACTGTAATTTGATTTCTTTTATATGTATATATTACATTAAGTAGTAGAATCAAACAATGATGGAAATACTGAGGTTAAGAGTCAATTCCAATCATGAGAAACAAAAAGCTGGATTAATATGGAGAGAACATACCACCACCAGAGACAAAATGGCATGCTATATCCATATTTTCATTTGAATGTCATGTATATTTGCAAATTTCCATATATATTTTAAAATTTCTCTATATTTTATATAGCTGTCCCCTTTGCCGTCCCCCGCTGTCCCCAACCTTGGCAAAAAAATTTGCCGTCCCAGAAACTCGTCCCCCCGTCCCTTGCCGTCCTTGTCCCGGAAACTCGGGTAACACTGCAATCAGCGCTTGACCGAGGTGGGAGCTTTTTATTGTGACTGCATAGGGGGGAGTACTCATCACTACCTTCTTGATCCTCACACAGAGGGTTCGATGATGCATCAGTGTGGATTGGCTTCGAGGTTGTACCATCCTTTGTGGGACGAGTATTTTCCATCTGCAGTAGATAGGATCAATAGCTACAAGTTGGATCACTTGCAGAGTCAACACATCCATGGGAGCATAGCAAATGGATGTGAGTTCAGTTTGCTTTGGGACTTGAGTGATGATAGGGTTAGCACTGCAGTTTGGGCGGGTCCCATTGGTTGGTGTAATGTCCCCTACTAGGCTTAGGCTTGTTATAACCATAATTGATTGATATTTAATATGCTTAAACTAGGTTTGACAAGAATATGAGGATTCATTCTAAGATATGCAAAGCAAGGAGAATTGTTTTTTTATCTAACCGTATTAAATAATCTATTGTAAATAGGATTATTAATGCTCATACCAACCCTATTACTACTCCAGTTTGAGAAAGAAAGATTAGGATGCATAACCAAGGTGCCTAGAGACCAATTACAATAGGCTCCCTCAAAGTTTACAGATCCAAGCCCTCCCCTAGGACTTTTTCCCCCAAGGATTAGAGGGTCGCTAATCCCCACCCTATCTTGGGAATAATACTATTGATTGGATTTAGACAAGCCCCTTCTTGGAAACATTGCAGCCCTTCCCTTCTCAGGTACTAAAAGTGGTATCAGATCTCAACATGGACATAAATATATATATGATTATGACTCCATTATTACTAATGAGTACATATATTACAAATATAAATGTCAAATTATTCAGAGATGTGTTATAGGACATTTAGATATATATATTATATCTAGATGATTTTGATTACATCCTTAGTAACACATTATATATATAATAGATTATAATAAGGTTCTTATCCCTTATATATATATATATATATATATATATATATATATATATCTTAGGGCCCGTTTGGTTGGCGGAATTTGTGCATGCTGGAATTGCCAATTCTGGAATTGAATCCATTCTGGGTTTGTGCTATTCTCAAAATGAATTCTAGAATATAGGCTTGTCCTGTTTGGTTCACCTGGAAGATGACTGAGAAGATGCAAATTCTGTGTTTGGTTCCACACAGCTAGAATTGGAATTGGAATTTTGTTTTTGTACACATACACATATATACACACACGTGTATATATACACACATATATGCACATGTGTGTATATACACGCACACACATGTGTATATATACCCACACGTGTGTATACACACACATGTGTATATATACCCACACATGTGTGTATACCCACACATGTGTGTGTATACACATACACACATGTGTGTATACCCACACATGTGTGTATACACACACATGTGTGTATACACACACATGTGTATATATACCCACATGTGTGTGTGTATATACACGTGTATATATACACATGTATGCACACACATATATATATACACACACATACATGTATGTATATACACATGTATACACATATACACATATGTGTATATATACACATACACACATGTGTGTATACACACATATACACATATACACTTGTGTATATATATACACATATACACACATGTATATATACATATGAATATGTATATACACGTGTGTATATATACATATATACACTATATATACATGTATGTATATACACACACAAGGGTATATACACACATGTATATACATACACATGTATATTCACACACGTGTGTATATATACACACATGTATATTTATACACCTGTGTATATATACACATACATGTGTGTATATATATACATGTGTGTATATACACTCATGTGTATATATACATACATGTATCTATACTGTATATGTACATGTGTGTATATACAGTCATATGTATATATACACACATGTATTTATATACATCCTGATAGCAATATAATATTAACACAAAATTGGGAATGAATTTTCCTTCACAAAATAATACTCTCAATTCCAATTCCAGGTCTTGAGGGGGAATTGTGGAATGCTCAAAAAGGCCCAAAATTAGAATTCGCATAACCCTATTCCTATTTTTCATTTTGGAACCAAACACTGAATTCGACAATACCAGCATGCCAGTATGCCAATTCCTAGTCAATACCTAGAAACAAACGGGGCCTTATGTATTATATATATATGTATATCACATCTGAAATATAACATAAATATATATGAGGCAATTCTTATATTCCAAATATATAATATAATATATATATATATATATATATATATATATATATATATTATATATATATAATTCTGATTTCATTCTATTTAATAGTTATATCTTAAGCATACATTTGGAATGTCCTTATGGAGTAAACATGCATGAAGTTTAGCAGTCATGAGGCAACACAAGCACACATATGAAGAGTATGCATAAAATAACTCAGAGTAAGCATGTAGTTTATAGCACATTGGATTGACCAATGAATTCATATCGTCGGATTTACTCTAGTTATTCTCTTTTTCTAAATTAACCAAAAGTGGAACCACACATGGATCATCCACATGCATATGAAGACATGAAGCATACACGAAGTATACATAAAACAAACAATGATACATTCCTTCTTATTGACTAGAATGTTTCCTTGTTTCATCATTTACCCTGCTGGATGGCAGGATCAAAGCTCTGATACCACTTGTAATGTCCCCTACTAGGCTTAGGCCTGTTATAGCCACAATTGATTGATATTTAATATGCTTAAACTGGGTTTGACAAGAATATGATGATTCATTCTAAGATATGCAAAGAAAGGATAATTGTTTATTTATCTAACCGTATTAAATAATTTACTGTACATAGGATTATTGATGCTCGTACCAACCTTATGACTACTTCAATTTGAGAAAGAAAGATTAGGATGCATAACTAAGGTGCCTAGAGACCAATTACAATAGGCTCCCTCAAAGTTTACAGATTCAAACCCTCCCTTGGGACTTTTGCCCTCAAGGATTAGAGGGTCGCTGATCCACACCCTATCTTGGGAATAATACTATTGATTGGATTTAGACAAGCCCCTCCTTGGAAACATTGCAGCCGTTCCGTTCTCAGGCACTAAAAGCAGTAACAGATCTGAACATGGACATATATATATATATATGATCATGACTCCGTTATTACTAATGAGTACATATATTACAAATGTAAATGTCAGATTATTCAGAGATGTGTTATGGGACATTTAGATATATACATTATATCTAGATGATTCTGATTACATCCTTAGTAACACATAATATATATAAGAGTTTATAATAAGGTTCTTATCCCTTATAGAATATATATAAATATGTATCTTATTTATTATATATATGTATATTACATCTGAAATATAACATAAATATATATACGGGGCAATTCTTATATTCCAAATATATTACATCATTCAAATATATAATATAATTTAGATATATATGTTATATATATAATTCTGATTTCATTCTATTTAACAGTTATATCCAATTATAACTCTGAATATATATAAGATTCTTATCCTTAATAGAGTTCAGATATCTCATTCTACAAATCAGTATTTAACTTATATAATCTCCCATTCAATTCTTTTAAATCTTCAGTATTCACCATCCATTAATCTTCCATCCCCTTGACTAATTGGAGGATGCCTTAATATATATTGTGGTGGTAACAACAAGCCACCTCACAAGGCTCATGACTCGTGTCTGTTTATTATCAGCCCTCACTAATCACTAACCTTCATAATCACAGTTTGAATATGATATACATCATCGTACCTTCTCAGGGATAAGACTCGTATTGAGTTTGTGACTAATAGTTGTGATTTCCTTTGTGGTCGATGTTCTTAATGACTTTGGCAAATTGATTCCTCTATTATTATTGGTGCATGGTAATTTATGTATTCCGCTACTCTCCATAAGGGCTATCTATTAGAATTGATGACTAATCGTGGGATTAGTCAATCTATTTCTTGGTACTGTGACTGTTTGTTATGGGGTCTTCTTTAACCAGATGTCTTGTTGATGGTAAATCCTATTCCTTTGATACTTCTCTTCTCAGCGACTTGGTAGTACTACTCGCACCGAGTATATTTATTATATTTAAGTATATGTGGTTTCCCCATGGTTGTAAGGGCCTATAACATGTCGATATCAATCAGATGTGTTTTAAAGAAATATTTGTTTCAGTGACTGATATATGCTTAGTCGTCATTTAGAGATGATCTTCAAGTTCAGTTATGTATGTCCATTCAGAGACTTACAATAATATAATTACACTTTGGTCTCTTTAGAGACTGTAATTTTATTGTATTTATTTTAATATTTTAATAGTATTATTTATTTATTACCAATTCTAATTTTAAAGAGGGGGCATTACAGTTGGCTTCACCCCTTTTGGCATGGTGAAGTTGAGGTCACAGTTGAGCAACAAAAGTTGGAGGATGTTCTTCCTTGTAGGCTTCTATTCAGAGTTTGGGATCCATCTAGTGCATCGGGATTTCAGACAGGGCTCGCAGAGGAGTTTTGAGGTGTTTACATGGTGCCGAGTACGTATGGTTTTACCTTTGATCCTCATGTGCATGACCTCTTTGAGATGCATAGTTCAGTGGCACATGTGTTAGATAACGCGTATGAAAGCTCACCTTGTGCAATTTTGGGAAGCAAGCTTTGTCAGCCTTCCGAGTCGCTTCCCTTTGAGATGTTCGCTCCTGTGACATCTACAGTTGGATTTGATTCAGTTTGGCTGGTTTTGTCAGATGTACTAGTGATGATGTTGTAGGAGTTAGTTGGTGATCACAAGAACATTACACAGTTCTACCCTTGGGATCCAGGTGGACTGGTGTTTTATTTGTTTCTGAGATTGCTTGGGGACAAGCAATTTCAGGATGGGCGGACTGTAATGTCCCCTTTTTAGCTCACCAAGGTTGGTGGTTAGGATTGGCCTATTAGTGACCCTCGTATGCTAAATCAGATGGATAGAGGGTCTCAATTGGCAGAGCCAGAGGCCAATGCGCACTCCAGAGGTCAGGGATGTTTAGGATTGCTCTTTGTTTGCATCAGATTGACACACTTACTATTTATGGTAAGTGTCTATTTTGGGAAAGTCAGGGTTACTATCTTTAGCAGGGCACCTAAACAATTTGGTAGAAGTATGGAGTTGTGGTGACCTTGACATAGCTTTCATCCTGAGACTTACTATTTATAGTAAGTTAGTAATGCCATGTTGTTATTTTTGGCAATGCACCTATCCTTGGTGTTAGCAGAGTTCTTCAGTTGTTTGATTGGAATAAATCTATTGGCTCGATATTAAGGTGTTAATTATTAAAAAGGCTTCATTTAATGTCATTAAATGCTTATTTAAATTATGGCGCCCAAGACTTAGGAAATGGCTAAGTCAAAAAAGTGTCAACAAAAGCAAATAATAATTCATTAATGTGTCTTGTTGGAAAAGCTTCTTGGTTCGAACTTTCATGAGGAATTATAAAAAGGCATATATTCTGGAAAAAAACACGAAACAAGAGTTTTATCATTGCAAAAACCCAAAGAAAACTCTCAGTCACCAGGGTGTTCGTGGTTAGAGCCAGCAAGGGCTCTTACAATAAATGAGTGTATTTTCCTTTGTAATTCCTTACGGTGATAACATCGCTGCTACATGGTGACTTTCCTCCATTCCTAATTCCCTATCCACTTGGATATTCCAATGCACAGTTATTAAACATCGGTTTAAAGTTGCATATGTTCTGAGCAAGGATGAATCACCACTGAAAACCAACTTATAGAATTATAATTGATGTGGGCTGTTGTCTTCATCATTTATGCTTACACTGCTGAAGAGCAGTTCTCATAGAGTTATTTGGTGCTTCAATATATTATTTTCCCCATATAAAGATGCAAGCTTAATACCAATGACCGACAAATGTACCTGATGAATTAATTAGCCAGGGAATCTGTCTCATATTACATTTTCTTTTTAAGGGATGCCAAGGGGGTTCTCTGGGTGGCTGGGCCATCCTCAAAGCTGCTATTAATTTCTTTCATTTCTTTTTTTCTTTTCTGTATCATTCTTTCCTAATGTTTGAGTCTTGGTCTTCATCTTTGAAGGACAAGTGTGAGTGTTTGCTTGGTTTAAAATCCATACAACCAATTTCAGTTGTTTCAACTGATCTATGTTGGATCAATTTCTCCATTAATTGGAACTTTCCAGTGGACCAAGATTTATAAGAGTCCTGTGACCAGAGCTTGGGTTTGATAGACACTCCCCAAGTATCCAAAACAATTAGATTGAGAGTCACTCAAAGAAGACTATCTTGCACAGGATAAGTATACAAGAAAAACACGAGTACACAACTACCATTCTCAATGGAGAATTTTCTGAAACAGGGGATAATAATATTTGTTTTTCATTAATGTGTTGGTATAAGAATACTTGAGTATTTGTAGAGTTGAATAGACACTAGGTGACTGTGATTACCTAAGTTGCCGATTCGGGTGTGGATGCGGATGCAGGTGCGAGAATCGGGTGTGCGGATGCGCGAATTTTTGTTTTGGGGGTTTTGGATGCGTTTATATATACATGTGTGTGTGTGTGTGTGTGTGTGTGCGTGCGTGCAAAGAAATGCAAAAAATATACAAAATTAAATCATTTGGTAGTAAACATAGTATGATACTTCATCATTGATCAAGATTCAAGATAAATATTAAATGCCAATTGATAGCTCACAAATATTCAAATAAGCTAAACTAAATTAAACTAAATTAATCTAAAAAACACTAAACTAAGTTTTAAAAAAAAAAATCTAAACAAAAAAGATAAAACCAAACTATACGTGGGATCTCCTTTTTCCTTATCTCATGCCTTCTTTTGTTGTCTTAGTATCTTTTTCTTTTGTTTCTTTATTTGAATTCATTTCACAAGATTCCTTTTAATGTTTAATTCATAGAATAGAGTTTGTCCATTGGAAATTTTCAAAGTGTTTGTTAAAGTCTACCAACTAACGCATGCCCAAAGCTATTATTCAAATTTGACTTATACGTTTCTGTAGCTTCCCGTGTAATTCAATGCATGCCGAAAACAAAGTAATCAATCCTGAACAAATGATAAACAAATCGCCTAGAGACAATAAAGGATTGCGATTTTCAATACGGGGTTTGCAGCTTTTCAGTGAATAATTGTGTCGTTTCACAGTTGAGATGTAGCATTTCACAGTTTGATTTTGGCTTTTTCGCAGAATTATTGTGGTTTCTTAGTTCCTGTCACCTGCACATTAATAGACAGCAAAACATGGCAAAACGGCAGCCCGGTAAAACACAATATTTCTAATAAAAAATCACCAAACGCATCAGCCTCCAAACGCATCCGCCCGCGTATCAGCCTCCAAATGCATCCGCCCGCACATCCAGCCTCCAAGCCAGCGAATCGGTAACTTAGGTGATTACTATTATGCAACAATGTAGAATATTACTCTTAGAAAATACTGCTACAAGGGCATTGATATCTACCCCACCATAGGAATAGGAATCAATTGATTCACTTTCACTTATCATAAATAACTTTGGTAGGTAAAGCTCCTATGCATCACAATTCAGTTGTCTTAGTCTGGTATGGTATGCTCTGTTATTGTTGTTCCTAGATATCATCATGGCTGTCATTTGATAGGCTGTTGGACTTTCAAATTTTGCTTCCAAATTTTAAAGCAGTACAATTGACTTTGTCCATTTGGCTTGCTAGTTATTGAATTGATCTAAAGGATTCAATTTTATTTTCCAAGGTACAAGCTATGGTTTCATGAGTTGCACAGAAAAGTTGCTCATGGAAGGTTGCAAGTCGTGACTGATAACTCTTGCGATTTGAATTGGATCTTTCATGTTTAATATCATTCACTTTGTTTCAGATATTTTCATGGTTTGACTGACCAATGATGCAATCAATGCATGTTTTCAGTCATGCTCTAATTATAAGGGTAGATGAGAAAACATGTTATATAGTTTGTGCAGGTTTGGAACTAGAGTGAATTGAAGGGAAGGCCTTGGTGTGTTTTGAACCCCTAGAGGAGACTCTTCAGTAGTCCTTCCAGTAGTAAAATACATGAATAACAGGTGCATATGTCTCCTTTGCATATTTCTTTATGAAGCATAGTTGGCTCCAGGCAAATATGCTTGGATGCATCCAATAAAAAAGGGTGAATTGGGCATATTTGGCTCTAGTCAAATCTGCTCTGCACAGTGTGTCCAAATTTGTCCAAATTTGTCCAATGAGGAACTCAACTTTTTAAAATTGAAGCCTTGGTGTTCAGGCTTTTGACTATAGAGGTAAAGAGCTGTTATACCAAGTCCTTCCATTGAGGGCCCAATCTAGGTTTGGGTGCGGTGCGGCTTAAGTGTGGTGCTGGTTCATTCTCAGAGGCTGAGTTGGGTTTAGGTGCGATGCAGGTCCAGGGGTGGTGTCGGTTCATTCTTAACGTTGTCGAACCCACAAGCTGCTCGGGGCATCGAGGCATCACCCTAGGTGAACCTGGGGCGTACCCAGGTGAATCCAAGTGTACCCACGACCCGAGACACCAAAAAAGTTCTTTTTAAAACCAAACCAAACATTTTTTAATTGCTGCATGCCCCCTAAAGGTGCTGTTCGCCCTAAACTCTTTTATTTGGTGTTTGGAAGTCATTTCAAGAACACAAAAGAAAACCATTTTTTTCCTCCAAGTTGCCATTGTTGGGTTTTGAAGGTTGCTTTATTTTTTCCTAAGGTGAAGGCTACAAAGGAGTACTACACACACCAAATGCTTAGGAATTGTTGGACAAGGAAGATTTAGCCATCAAAGGTGACTAAATCTTTCATTTTTTTTCAAGTTTTGAATAACTTTTTCAAGATTTTTCAAGTTTTTAAAATAGTGCACCATGGGGATTTGTCCCCCCTCCCTCCCCAAAATCCCCCATTTCCGAGACAGGGCAAGGACGTTCCATTGCCAAACTGCCATTGTTGCTAGGACGTCTTGGAGATTCCCAGGAGTCCCCTGATTGTCCCGGGGATGCCTAGGAGTCCCTTGTAGCCCCCACATAGAAACTTGGGCCAAAAATGGTGAAATTAATGTGAAAATAGCATCCTTGTCTTCAAGTCTATCTCATTTTCTTTATTAGAATATATACATGAAATATAACATTTAAGTATAAGTTCTTATACTTTAAATTATATTTCATGTATATATTGGTAGGATGTTTGAGAGTGGTTTCAAAGCTTAAGGAGTTATAATGCATATTCTAGGATTTCGAAGATTTATAAATTTTTAGACTTAGTCAAATTTTAGTAATTAGCAAGCTCCTATTAGCATTCTCTCTCTTTATGTCTCCTTCAAACTATAGACCTATCTCTCTCCCTATCACTCGTCTTCTACCCCCCCCCCCCTCTCTCTCTCTCTCTCCCCCCAGGGGTGNCCCCCCCCCCCCCCCTCTCTCTCTCTCTCTCCCCCCAGGGGTGCTACCTTCAACCTTATTTAGATGTTGTCCCCAAATCTCCATCAAACTATGAGTTTAAGCAAGTAATATGCCAACAATGAATCATGATCATAAAAATCTACATAGTACATATCCCTTGTTGCAAATCTTTGCATATTCATAGTCAAAGCCAGAATCAAGACCTTCGCAAGGGGCACTGCCCCTTGACCCCAAACCTTCACCCACGATTCTTGTTGTTTATGCAATCATTTACTTTATAATTTATAACTTTAAACTTCACTTAGTATGCCAAAGTTTCATTTGCAATTCTTACACTTATTCTTGTTTTGCATTTTGCTCCCACAGTTCCAAAACTTTGCCTACATTGTTAATGTTCAAATTTCAAATTTTCAGTGCAATCATTTTCACATTTGTGATGTTTACTAGTGTAAATTGTACATAGTGTGGCAACATTTCATTTATAGTTCTTATGGTTATTCCTGACACATCTTTTTATGACTATTTTTCAAGTACTACATGTATATGCGCCACCCCTCGCCGCCCCCCCCGCTATCCCAAAACTTAGGCCCTTGGTCTCCCTATTCCCGCATCCCCATGTTAGGAAACTCTGTGGAACATCGAGTAAAATATTTCGAGTTTTTCTTATAAATTTTTTTTAGTAAGTTTTGATTTTTTTTTTACAGTTTTATGCATAATAAGGGGTTATAATGCCAAATTTTCTTAATAGTGCTTTCATTTTAGGTTCATATAGAATGGTTGGAAGTTTTAGTTTGGTTGCCCAAGGCTGAAATGAAGAATCCTTCTAAATTTGATGTAACCTCGCCTCTTTGGTGATATCCAACAATGATTGAACCAAATTCTAGTGGTGGGAGTTTTCTTTGGCAGTTTAACCATTGTAACATAGAGTATATGAGCTCATATTTTCGAGTGAAAGCTAACTTATGCACCATCCCTTTACAAGGAATAAAAACCTGTCGATGGCCAAATAAAAAAAGGTTGCCAAAGGATCTAATATGGCTTATATCAAAGAACAAGAGGACGCTGACATGAAAAGTAACAAATTAAAGGGTCTTGCACATCCTCTTTCCAAGAAAAGCTCGCAGAAACACCCTAGTGGCTTTTCACATAACAAGCTGGCTCACATCCTTTCATGGCAATACCACCATCTTCTAAAGAAGAGAATGTTTGAGTTTCACGAAAAAAGAGGCCCATTGGACAAGGCCTTCAAAAATGAAATCATATAGGTTGTGGATCAGAGCATTTGTTTGTTGCATTTATGGCAATGGGTTTCCTTTCAATATTGTTAGATCACCTTATTGGTGGGATATGGTGAATACCCTTTGCAATACACCTCTTGATTATGTTATTCTCAGGTTTGAAAAGGTGCGAACGATCTTAGCGGTGAATGAGAAAGCTTCAGTAGAGACATCATTGAGAGCTATCAAGGATACATGGTGTGAAATAGGTGTGCACAAAAAGACACTCGGTTCCCCAAGGAGTTTTACCATGTTGCAAGGTTAAAAAGTGTTCAAGAGGCTCATTTACACTCACCCTCACATTCAAATGTTGTTTGTTATATGACATGTGCCCCACATCTTGCATGGTTGTATTGTTATTTTGGGGCATTTATACCATATCGATATAGCTAATGAGAGATAGTATGAGTGATTGGAATATAATTGAGAGTTCCATAATACACCTAGTGCCTATAATCCATGTTCATAATCCAACAATGAAATTGTACTGGACTCATGTCAGGCAGTGGCAGAGGAGACCTCCATTTGCATTTCAATGCGTTAGAGTTGTCAAACTCATGAAATGTCAAGCTTGAGAATGTATAATACTACTATAATGTGAAAATCTTCCCTTCATGACTAATAGATCTTTGTAGCTGTTTGGAATTATCTTAAATCATCATGAAATCCAAGCAAATGACAATTAATAGAGGTACTTTATAGCGTAGCAGAGAAAACAAAATGGAGATGACAGAAGAAAGGGGTTTGAGTAATGAGTCCAAGTTGAGAGCTTATTCTATGTTGTGATTATGATAGAAAATGGAGTTTATTGTGATGAAAGCCATATTCTAAACTTGCAATTTCATATACCCTTGTCCATGTTATCCTTTCTTCAAATATTAGAAGGTTGAACCAAGTGTATATGCCTCTGTTAAAGGTCTTATGATGGGTAATGACTTCTATGCGCTCAAGTATTTTCTTATTCTCTAAGGCCACGCCTTCTCACTGCAAGTAGATAGAAGCATAATGAAATAATGAGTGCTAGATATATACCCATCGTTGTGCCTCATATTGAAGCTTGTTAAGAAAACTTTTCCCATTTCTTAAAACCATATGATTACCGAGCACTACCATTTTGCTAAGCAACCCCATGAATTGTTGCTATCCATACATAATTGAGAGTAGTCTCCATGAAAGTTGAAACATGAGAAAGCATATCAGGTTCACCATGTTGAGACAAAATAATACATGGTTTGGTAATGAAAATAGTGAACAATGGACAATGACTTCATGGACTGACAAGACAATCATACCATGCAAAATAGAGGTTATAAGTCATTGAAAGCAAACAAAATGTGGTAAAAGGCTTAGGTCAAGGACAAATAGATCACCGCGATCGACCTTATACTGATCTAATTTAGAGGATTTGACAGTCTTCTCAAGGATAGTCTCCATAGTTGGTAAACATAAATGCAGCAAGCAAAGCATTATCATGATGATGACAGTCACGGTGAATAGAGATACTGGACAAAGGATGGTAAGAAGAAGGTACGATGCTCTAAGCTTAGATGAGAAACCTTACAAAGGTTAACCAAGACGAGGAAAAAGAAAAAGGATAGTTAAGGAAAAGTGAATAGAGCAATGACAGTGATATGATGAACAATACACAGACCAACATTAATAGTCTAATAAGGGTTTTTGTGGCATCAAACCATATAGGTTGAATCTTGAGGCAAAAGTGATAATATCATCTTTGAAATGAGGAAAAGAAGAACAAACAATTGAATAATGTCCAAGGATAATTTTCCATAGTTACCCCACCCGCTGGGGACAATGGGATGAGGAGACGTTGCGACGGGTTTCTAGGACGGGGGGACAAAGGGCCTCAATTGAGGGATGGTGGTGGGACGACGACGGGGGGCAGTGCTTTAGATTCTACATACTATATACTATACATATAGTACTTAAAATGCTAGTTATGAAAAGATGTATAAGACTCTTAAGAAGTAAAATAACAAAATTGCAAATGCCAAATACTAAATACTTGAACATTGAACAATGAGCATTGAATATCAAATTACTAATTACAAATTAGAATACTAAATAAAATTTCAATTTGACAAATGAAATTGTTGAATCGGTGAACAAGAGATTTCTATTACATCAAAAATATCATAAAGGTGATTACAATGAGTGACATGATATAAAAACAAGTACAAAATGTCCTTCAATCAGCTTATCGTTTAAATGTCTTAGGTTTGCAAATGATCTAAAAATGATCTTCAATCAGCCAAAAATATATGTATATAATAAATATCTGATTGCTTGCAAATATATATATATATATATTTAAATACACTTTTTAAATGTCTAGGGACAAGAGACTTCCATAAGTCCCCGAGACACTCAGGGGACTTCTAGGCGTGTCCCCGAGACACTTAAGGGACTCCTGGGAGTCCCCACGTTCCGACAGTGATTGAGCGGCGGTGGTGTTGATGTTAGTTTTGTACCACTACATAACATATAGGACTAAATGCTTGATACAGGGTGCCAAACACTCAACCCTCTCTTGAAAAGTATATACTCACAAAGGACGTGAGGAAACACTCCAAGGTTCTTTACCTGTGGATCCTAACTCAGTTTCAATGATGTGATTTGCTGGTAATCACGTCGGCGGG
>MU224951.1:11482386-11512687 GCA_018584345.1 Thuja plicata | reverse complement strand
TATATATATATATATATATATACACACGACCATATGATGGCTCTTTATTCTTAATAGCATATATACATAATATTCCGTAAATCAGTATCTAATTCAGATACCTTACAACCTTATTTGCCGTTACACAAAGGTAGTCAGCAGTGTAAAGGATTCATTTCCTTTCATGAGTTCCAATTACAATACTCCATAATCTTCAATTCCATTTATATCATCTCTTATTCCATGATATAATATTATCTGATCTCTATTGTTCGTCCTCCCCTCCCCTGTTGAAGGTAGATTGTAAGACTTCTTATATTGTATGAAATGGAGTGATAAGTCACCTCTTAACAGCCATGCCTTATGGCTATTCATTGATGCCTCCTTTCCTTAACTAATTGCATCCTTTCCATTTGTAAATGATCCATTAATTTGTAGTTATTGCATTTCTTCTTACCAACTCTTAACTAATCCCGCATAATCACTGATAATCTATACTGCTGTTTAGTTTGACATTTAGGAATATATATCATAATCGTGGACTTTATGTCTAGTGATGATTAATGTTAACTTATTATTGACCATATGGGTGATCCCTGATGAATATTAGACTCATAATATCAAAGTTAGGTGATATACACCGATTATATATTGGAGGTCTGCGGGAATATTGTTCCTCATTGTAATACTTTATGACTTATATTTTCATCGCTGTGGGCATAATTATCATACCGTTCTGAGTTCTTTTCGTATCATCATTTCCCCATTCATGCTGTTCTTAGGATGCTGATGATATAAGTCAACTAAGTGTTCTTCTTAGCTCTGAGAAATATTCAAGACGTCTGACCAAAGTGTGATCGACTCTTGAGACTGCTGTCCATTGGATATGAATGCAAAACCAGACGTTATTTGGACATAGCAGCTATATTTCGATCTTTGAATATTTCCTTGTTTCATTTGGTGCTATTGACCTTCATCGACCTCTTTAGTTGAATAATTGGATCATTGTATGTTTGTCTTTAATCAAGATCACAATCTTATTTAATGTCACTTTATTTCACCAATTATGCATTAGTCTATCTTATCTAAGGTTACTTATTTTACTGATTATTTATTTATTTTTTAAAATATTATTTATTTATTAAATCTTTCTTTTGTGATAACATTCTACTTTTTAAAAATTATTTATTGTTAAATTCTATATCGGAACGGGGACATCACAATTACATCAACATTCTTGGCCTGAACAAGTTTATAATCTGGATTGAGGGACATCAACCCACAAATCGGACAACCTTCATATAGCTTGAGATGTGAAGACACTTTCGCCAATGCAATTATTAAACCTGGCTTTTGACTGATAGCTGGAGAACCATTAATAGAAATGCAAGCATCTGAAATATTCGCTGAATTTAAACAAATTCCGTCATTATTTGGAAATATTAAGCAGCTATTTGAGACACAAACATCATCAGAACCTGAATGACTATCCTTCGCGTCAATCTTTGTTTCATCATTATGTACTTCACATGATGCAATTGCAAGGGCTTCCGGAAATATATCTTTAGAAAGGAAAGAATCACAATCTGAATAATTCATTACTTCTCTTTTCAAGATTTTCTCATCATAATTTTCATCAATACATTTGAATACTTCAGATTCCTCATGAAGTTGATCTTTAAATTTTCTTTCAAATGTACCACTTATATGAAATTCGTTAATACCTTCAAAGGGAAAAGATTCCACTTCTAAAAAAAAAGAAGATACCTGTGAAATTTCACTCATGATTGCTTCTCCCCCGAAGTGTGCTTCAAAATAATCCTTTTTTTCCATCACCTCCACTTTTTTGTAATCTTCTTTTTGAGATGTATGTTCTGAAATTTTATCAGCAAGAAAGTAACTTTCTTTTTCTTGTTCTTGTTCAAACTTTTGCAATTGCTGGAGTGAAGGAGGATGACCTTTTTCAGGAACAAGATGCATGTTACTGCAAAAAGGTTTTCCAGAATTGAATTTTCTTAGGATCCCAGGAGTCTGATTCCCTTGAGTAATCGGTTCAGGAAATGGACCAACTTTCTCTTCATGGTTGTTATCTGCTAGAAACATATTTTTAAATCCATCTTTCTCTTCAATATTTTGTAGGGTTTGAAGCACGAAAGGATGGACCCTTTTGGAATCAAGTTGTAAGACACTGTAGAAACTCTTCAAGAAATCAGCTTGCACTGGATTCTCCTTAATTGAATAACTGAGAAATCTTCTTCATCTTCGTCTCTATCATCATTAATCATAGAATCGAGGTACGGTTATCTTTGTTGAATCTAGGCCATGATTCAAGATTCGAAACAAACAGAGTCGCCAACCTCCATTCTAGGGGAGGCACCTTCAGATTTTTGAGGAAATATAGCACCAACACTTCGATTTCTTCTCTAGAGGAGTTGCGAAAAATCTGTTAGTTTACAGATTTGTCTTCCTAAAATGACCTTAAAAATGACCCACTATGCCCGAGATGAAAGACAATTAGAAACTAACAGTTGGAGAAGTTGCCATTGAATTGACAACTTTCCTCTGAATTTTAGAGGTACAACTCCCTCTTATGATTTATTTTTGGGGTTTTCAAAGGTATGCTTTTAACTAGAAAGCAAAAAAGGCACACTAACACCTGAGCATAGGCATGCTGTAAATGTGAATTATAGATTTATGAGCAAAGGGATACATGGACAAATGACACTAAGTTCGCTTTCTAAGAACCCACAATAGAGATGATGAAGAAAAATAAACAACAGTATCTCTTTCAGACGATACGAATGAGTTAAGATACAAAGTTTAGATAATAAACATATCTATGATTTGATGTAACATATGAAAGTATCTTGAAATGGTTGCAAATCACAAAGTAAATGACAACCAAAGGAAATATAGTGAATACAAAGCCCCATAAATCTCCTTTATTTCATTACAAAAATTCGGTACAAAAGACCGCGTTCTTCCTCCAGAAATACGTTGCTATCTTCCTCTTTACAATGTCAGAATAAAAATGTCTCCTCTTTCTGAACATAGGCTCTAGAATTCGGATCCTTCTATTATCTTTTTTAATTACATATTTAAAGACTCCTCAAAATTTTCCCATATGATATTTAAATTGAGAGATTTATAAGGCCGTTGTATAATATATTTGCAATATACTTTGTTAGCTTACAATCAATTTGCCATTGTACTCTAGGTTCAAAATGTATAGCTTAGCTTTACTAATCAAACTTCTCTTGTATAAGTAGACACTCCATGACCATCACATATTTAAATATATGTAAATGAGGATAATATGGAAATGTCACTGCTTTTATCATATTCTTTGTCTAACACATTAGATATGTTTTTAATTTGTGTTGTTCAAATAGCTAGTGTACTGTCTTAAAAAGTAAGCACCTAATTTGTGCTCATTTTGGGACCATTTTGAGCTTACTTTAGTGTGTTTCTTATGGTAGGACCTCATATTGTACCTAAATGCATACTTAATTCAAATATAGGTCCTCCTTCAAACTCGAGGTTGGCTCTCTCTTCTATGCATATTTTCCCATTTTTTTCATCCATTCACATAATTCATTTTCCACCTAGGCCCTTTACATGCATTTTTGGATTTCGGGATTTGCCTTGATTTCCCGACAGACTGAGGTTCTCAAATCCCCTTCTTGGCACACAACCCTAGGTCTCGGGCAAACTTTGAAAAAGTATGCCTGGACAAGGTCGACCTAAGTCAACCTTTGTCCTAGGGCTTTGCTTTTTAGTGGGCTCTGGGCTTGATTCGGGGGTATTTCTCCTAGGCACTTAATTGAGGTCGGCCTTAAGAAATATGAACCTCAAAATGTGTATAAAAGGAGACCTCTTCCTCTCATTTTCACATCATGATTTTATTGAGCAAGGTATTGTGCATTCAAGACATTCAAGTGCGAGCAAATATCATTGAAGGCATCTATCATCAAGCACTCAAGCATTCATGTCCACTCATGCATGCAAGGCATTTCCTTCCATAGATCTAGCTCTTTTCCCCCATTGGAGGCCAAGCAAAGGAGTTTAACATCAAGGAAGGAGATCTACATTCATCCATCAAGTCTTCTCTCTTCTTCAATTCAACATTGTGGCGAATTACAACATCTACTACATGAGGTTTTGTCTTACATGATTTCCTTTTGGTTTTTGTGTTGAGTCAAAGCTATTGCATCAACGTTCTTGATCACATACTTAGAGACAATTGCATCTACATGGTATGTTATATTCCATTGTTTAGATCTAATCTCTGCTACATGACAAATTTTCTTCAATTTCATTTATTTCAATTCAAGGTTGATTCCTATACAGGGGCTTGACCAAGGCAAGCCCCTTCCCACAATCTTTTTCCGCTTGTGTGCAGGAACAAATTTTTCAGAGTTTCAGATCCAGATTTCGGGAGTAACAGAACCAGTGGTAGATCCTTCACAGATTCGAAATTTCCAGGACTAGGTCAATTTTCTTGGACAAGGTCGGCTTTGTTTGACATAGTCCTTTGGATCTGGAATTTTCACAGTTTGGAGTTATAGGTGTCAGAGTGCCAGATCCAGAACCGTTTTTTATTCCGACAGCTCTGCAATAGTCAAAACGAGATTTGAAGATCGTTCCTCCTCTTCTAGCTTCAAGGTGAGTTCCCCCTTTCTATTTTCCTCTTGCATTTACTTTCATAGATCAAATTTACATTTACATATCATTGTCATCTCTATCATAAGGAATCACCAAAACCCCACATTGTGTGGATCACGAATTTGCACCCTTACTCTTTTGGTTGTGCTAATCGGATTCACTTTGTTGGGAGTTTTGTATTCCAATGTATGTAGAACTTGGTGATCTTCCTTTGATCACCATTTTCCACATCACAACCAGTAAATTTAATATGCTCTAGTAATCATGGGTTCATGCTATTCGCCAACATCTGTAAGTTGCTCCATTAATTATTTCTTTGCATCTTTCTGAGGTTTAGATCAATTTCATTTAATCCTCTGTTACAAATCATGGGAAAAATCTACAACATAACCATGAGACCTGTACATTCTGGCCATGATTCTTCGACTACAAATCCTCTGCTGGCTTCAATCCGTAAATTCTCATATTAACCTCGAGATTTCATAGAAAGAGAGCAGAAGATATAGTAGTAACTCCTAGGCGACCTCCAAAGCACATTGTTATCAAAGGCAGGATTGCGCAAAATTGTAGAGCAAATTCTAGATACATATCTTGATGCTAGCAACTATACCACGACTTCTAATTAATTCAAAGTTCTTTCGGGTGCCAACAAGTAATGCCAAAGCCATGGATCGTATCTTGGTCTTTCATTTGATGTTTCTATCCAAACAAATTGTGATGCCCTTGATCTGTACAAACCATATCTTCAGCATTATCAACAACATCTTCATATTGCCTTATAACCTCTGTGCTCCTCTTTGATTTTGTCTTTCCCATTTCATGGTTTTGTGCATTTGTGTCTATCTATATGACCCACGACCATGAATTTGGTCGTCGATGAAGGATTTTCCAACAATTGCAACATGTATCCAGGTTCTTTGTTAAGTCTTTGGTACCTTCGAGCTCTAGAACATCCCAAAATCATAGCGATAATGGGATCGAAAGTAACAACCTTTACCACTGGATGATAACTAAAATTTTCCCATATGATAATTTTACGAGAGACCAAGAATGGTGTTGGCAGCATTCTATTAGATAATTCAGTCGCGTACCTTTGTTCCCACATTCTGCATAAACTTCTACCAGGACATTCGTTTGAAAGTTTCATTAACATCTCAATCCTACGTACAGATTCACCAAAGCTTTTGCAACAACATCTTATTGAATTGATGCCCCATTATCGTGCAAGTCACATCTGATTATGATTTTTATTGTCGATCTGTATACAAGACTGCAAGCAAGGCCATCATGTGGAGAGATAGATCTTCAAATAATGCCACCTCCTTTTAGAAAGAGAGCACAAATGAGACAAGGCTCACGATCGTGAATGATAATAGGTGTTGGGGAATTTGGTGTGTTCTGAACCATGTTAGAGGGTTGCAAAAAAATTTGAACTTCAGAACCAGTTTAGAAACTAAGCCAATTACCCAAGATGACTCACACAACATTCAAATTTCAGATCCCTTGTAATAATTCCAATTTAAGGTTTTAGTCGGGTTCGTGTATGACTTTTGAACCGATTCAAATGTCTTCATTGTCAGCAAGCCGCACAAAAAAATGAACTTTAGAACCTCATTTTTGTTTGTTTCAATAGTACAAGACGACGTTGATGTCCCTGACTCCACACAAACCTCTAAATTTTTTAAACCATTTTAATCATTGATCGGGTCCGATGGTAAAATAGGAACCCATGAAGTGTTTGGCTTCAAGGTTGATTCAAGAACTATTGTATGACATCGACGAGCTTTTCTATTAAAGTCTTTACAATATTTAATGAGAGCGGTACCGATCCCATTCCTTGGTCACTTTCTATTGTATGTTGGGTGCTTTGGTACTTTGTTGAACTTTATTGAGAATTCTAGTGGTTCCTAAATTCTCGTGCATTACCCGACTCAAAAGGATTCAAAGCCTTTTTGTCCCTTGCACTATTTATTACCACAATGTTGCTTCACGCTCCTAATTGATTTTTCATCAAATAGTAACATCTCTGGCACAAATTCTAGCTCTATTAGGAAAGGACCATATAACATGTGGCATAGGGAGAAGAAATGATGGGGTACACAAGGGTTTAGGAAACACTTGACCAGCTGACAATGAAGGCTTGATAAAAGAATAGTGAAGGCGGATTGAACTAAGTACTAGATTTAAACCATAGCCCAATTTTGAAGGAAGGGGGTGGAGCAAAAATGTTGAAATTTGGGGTAACAAAAAGACAAAGGGCAGGATAAATGCATGTGTGGCAAGTCTTTTGGAGATGTAAATGATAGGTGTAGTAACCTCACAGTCATCAATGCTACAAAATATTTTGTTGGTCAAACATATAATCAGTATCTTAAGGGAATGAACAAAGGGAACAAAAGAGTGCATTGCCAAGATGCAAAGACACAAAAGGCTATAAGACGGTGATACATTGATAGTCAAATTTTTTTGGACTGTCACATGGCAAACATAGCAAGTCAAATTTGAAGGATTGTATGATGTTTTGGAGTGGTCTTCATGAAAAGGCTAAAGGACTCAATCTTCAAGAAATGACAAGGCCGAGTCTAGGCAATGACAAAGTCAACATTCCTCATTTTATGCCACCTATGACCTCCAGCATTCAAGCAAAGGTAAAAGACAGTTTTCCAATGCCCAAGTCTAAGGTTTGAGCCAGCAAACTTTTTGCACGTCTTTCATCTCTTATAGGAGGTTGCTGATGAATAGCAAGCTGTTGTAGCTGTAAAAGGCATGCCTAGGTCCATTCTAGAGTTCTTGCAAATTTTGCCAAGTATTAAAACTTTTAAAAGTTCTTTCCAGCAGAATACTGTATTGGGACTCAAAAAAATGAGTCCTAGAGGCTGAAGCACATGTGATCTTTCATTTTTCAAGAGAAGATCAGTCATTTTCACGACTTATACTACTGTTAAGACACCTTTCGGCAATAAAAGTTTAGTGATTGCCTTCTTAGGTACCGCTACATTGTGTGCAAAATAATGATTGATTAACACTATTGTGTTTTCTTATGTAAAACCTTAATGTATGTCTTCCAGTACCTATAGGCAGAAAATGTATACTTGGTGCAGGTTGTAAGCTTTGTAATGATTTGCAAACAGTTATTTAGTTGTGAAAAGGTCTCTTCTCCTTCAATAATTGCTGAAAACTCTAACCTCCTTACAAAATATTGATGTATTAGTGTATGAAAACACTTGAGCTGTGTGAAACTGTGTTGATTATTAATACATTGTGAGTCCAAAACAGCAGTACAGGCCACAACAACAATTTGGTGCATCCCCTGTTAGATCTTAGTCCTTTTAAGCCATTTTCTCAATGAAAGTAGAAGTTTGGGTGAAGTACTTAAAGAGGTTACAGCCTACTTTGGAGATTCACTCCAACCTAAGGGCAACCCCCAGTCCTTGGAATGATTCCATGTTTTATTGGATGGCTAAATGTTGCATTTAGTCAGGGTGCAATCCAAGTGAACCCTTATATTACTACTTATAAAAGAATATTAACATCAATAATATTAACATCTACTTAAATGGCTAAATGAAGCATTATATTAACATCAATTATATATTACTACTTATAATACAATATTAGAATTAATATACTAATTATATAATATTCCAATTTCATAATCAATTTTTATATTTATGATTTTATTTAAAATATAAAATTTATGTTGAACCCTCGTTTGAGTTGGTTGATTTCCTTTCTATTGTTGTCCTTTCTCTTTCTCTCAAATTTTAAGGAACATTTGTTGGAATTTATTGTAATATTGTTTGTCTATACAATAGTTTGTATTTGGAACATTATGATCCAAACGTTTATACTAAAAATGTCTACACAGGTAGACACAAAAATACTCTTAAATGCTATTAGATCGTAAAAATATCTATGATGAACTTGTGAAATGGGGCCACCTGGCCTGGGCGGCAGTGTTGGCTGCCAATTGTGCACTCTTGTCCTTCAGCAGAAAGATCAGATTTTGTTTTGTAGTGACAACCGACTTCTTGAAGCTTCTTGAAGAAAATCAGATTTTGTTTTGTTTTGTTTTGTGTCTTCTACCGACTTCTAGAAAGGGGCCAAATCAGATTGTTTACTTGCCTTGCACTGCAAGTTAATGAACCGCACCAAGTGGGCATATATAGAAGACTCTGCTATGTTTTTTGGTATGTTGAATATTTTGGTTTGCCTTTATGCACGATTTGGGTCTTGGGATGGAATCCCCAAGAGATCACCTTTGCTGCTATGTGTTGTTGTTCGAGCTCTATATGGTCTTGGGATGAAACCCTCAAGAGTTATTCTCTACTGTGCTACTGTTCGAACTCTATATTGAGTTCTGTGTAATCTGAAAGTTTAAATTGCTGTTGTGAAGAAAGTCTATATCAGTCTCAATAACAAGTATATTCTTGAATTTGCAGATACTGGGTAAAACTTGTTATTTGATGCTTTGAATTTGCGTAAGCATTAGCGAATATTTCTTTTCTTGAATCAATATTGTGTAATCAGTCTTTTATTGGGGTTTAAACTTTAAATAGTTCAGAAAAACAAAGTTTAGATCATACAGACCTTAAGGTGTTTACAATGGTATCAGAGCCAAAATCTAGCCAGCCAGTGGGATGTTAAGGATGATTATAGAAATGGAAGAAAGGGATAATGAATTTGCGGCCTCTCAAATTGCTGGATGGTATAACAGATATCAAAAGATGAAAAATCTTCTAACATTTCAGGAATATTTAAGTTTGACAGGGAATACTATACCTGTGCATGAGGAGGTTATCACAGTCTTTGACGAATACTCAAATGAACTGGAGAAAGTCAAGGTTATTGAATCTTTTGATATGTAGTCTATAAGAAAAAAGGAAAAAGGAATTGGATCTTGAATCAGGAACTCAATCAAAGTCAGAAGAATTGTTCTTGAAAGAGGGAGAACTCAAGATAATGGGACATCAAACAATAAAGAGTACATTAAAGACTGAAAATAAAATATTAAAACCAAAGACAAATGAAAAAAGGAGTTATGAACATGAAGCTATTCAACTCTTTGAAGAGCACCAATGAAAGCCGGAAGGGTTCAAAAAACAAATTTCCTTCGATGAATTCTTAAGTGTGGTTGTAATCTTGAGATTTCGTAAAATGAGCTTGGTAAAGTACATCGGAAGAATAATGAAAGAAAAATCAGAAGATATCTTGAAGAAGGGTTTGTGAAAGAAGAAAAAAGGAGAACAAATACTAAGGTGAATCATTTTTATAGTTCATTGGATGACAAAAAGTTGAGCAAAGAGTTGTATATTGCAGGAGATAAACTTGGTCAGTTGTCTTCATCAAAAGACGTTTTCTCAGTTTGTTGGAGGAAGAAGTGAATTGTTTGCATACAGTGGACCAGTCAGCTTCCCAGTTGATTCAAATAGCAATGGTTCCAGCAGTGACTTTCTTGGGTGAGCATAGGTTGCTAAATCACAAAGATAAGGAGGTAAGACTTGTTACTCATTGCATAAGTGAAATTATAAGAATTACAGCTTATGAGGTTCCTTGTAAGGATGATAAAATAAAGGGAGATTTTGCATTTGATCGTTGAAAGTTTTTATTGGTTAGGTGACATCAGAAGTTCTTTTGGTAAGAGGGCTAAGATTTTAGAATTGATGACCTAGGTGAGATCATGTTTTATAATGATATTATGATTGTAATGATCGTATTCTACAAATGTTTCATCATTTCTTTGTTGCTATCAGTGATGATCATGACAAATCTATTCAATTATTGATGAAAGTGATGTTATTTCCCAGCCTATCATATCTTTGTTATTGGCTGTTCTGAAACGAAAACAAGTTACTTCTATAGCTGCTTATAACTTGGTATACATTGTTTTCAAACAATGTGAAGGGAAGCTGAAACTTGTTTGATGAAGAGCTGGTGGAAGAAGAGTTGTGCAAAATAGAAAATCAGTCATTTATTGCAGTCACATCCGAGGAGCAATTTTCACTTCGAAATGCAATTTTCAGTCATGGAAATGATGTTATTTCAGGTAAGGATTGCACAAGTTTCTTGGTAGGAAGCTTGGAGGTAGAGCTATCCTATGAGGTTGATCATACTAGAACATATGATAGACATATTGAAAGCATATATGAAGATGTTTTTCAATCAGCCAATGATGATGACTCCACATCTTATGTGAGTGCTGATGCTTATGTTGGTCCAGGTGAGATGGACCCTACATATGTCGTGGATCCTGTTTGGGATGGATGTACTTTTGACCATAGTGATGTTCTAACTTCACCTACACAGTTGTGCATGAAGGATGGCATTGATAACATTGATGGTATTGATGTTAACCTCAAAAACAAATCTGATTTAGTGTTGCATTATGTTGATCATAAATCAGAAAAATTGTATAGGATTGATAGGCCTCAGGAATGCTATCATTTGGCAGGACTGTTTAAGGTAAATTAAGACCAAATTTTTGCAGCCATTAAACATCTTGATAACACCCATAAGCTGATGAAAAATATGTGTGGAGGTCTTCAGGGATACATCTGGACCTTGGTCAACTTTCCCTTTTAGATTTATAAGCACTTAGAGAAGCGTTAGAGGTAATGAAGACTAATTACCTCCAATTACTTTTTGATAGAGATCATCTTTTCATGCTTGGTGAGATCTCTCTTGATGTGCTAAAAGGAAAAGAAGAGGTAGATAAGCTTATTGATGAGCTTAAGGTTACCCAGGATTATTTGAAGAAGACTTAGATGGCCCTTCAAGAATCAGAAATTCAGATTTGTGAGTTTTGTGAAGAATTGAGCTTCGCTCAAGTATCGTCATCCACAACAGAAATCCAGTCTTCTATAGCTGCCATAACATTTGAGGATGAGAGTGGTACTCATGGTTTGAGGGGAGAACCCCTTATCATGGACAAGCACGAGGAGCTTTCAGATTTGCATGGGCTTGACAACAGGAATGGTTCTGAAATTACGGAGTATACACATAGCTTGCATCATGGAGATCACAAGTCACTTTTGGAGAGCCATTTGAAGGCTCGAGTCATGGACACAAGTGGGGTAGTTGAGTAAACACCTTGGGGATCTACCACTACGGTTATGCCTACATGTAGAGATGGAGACATGGGTGACTCACATTTGATTAGTCCTTTAGCTATGTATGAAGAGCTCGAGGAGATTAATGGTGTTGAGCCACAACCCCATCATGTTGGTGATTCCGTGGACTATGAAGTAGTCCTAATATTAGGATTTGAGTTGCATGTCATGGGGTCACTTGCTTTGGGTTGGTATATGCTTGGAAATGGTGAGTTCCAACAAATCTATGCTCCAATCTATGGAGATGGTCATGAGAGTAGATGTATTCTAGCCAAAACTTCTTGGGTTCCATATCAATCATTGTTATTAGGAGGCTATCCTACATTGCTGGTTACACAAGTTTCAGATTTTAATTTGATGACAACAGTTGTTAGGATAGATTGGAATGATTGGGATCATTTCTCCAATGTTGGATAGTGGCATTGTGATGAGGGTTCAACAACACACGAAATTAGAGGCATTTCTTACACCATTAGGGATTCACTCAGATGGATAGTTAGCATCAATGACATGATGAGAGACAACTATCTCTTCCATTTAAGGGAGTGTGATAGTGCAATCACTTGGGATCCAGGGATTTGCATTATGGATGGAGTGCTTCTCTGGTTGTTGCAGAGGTAGAAAGTTATATCAGAGTGGCACAACAAATTGGTGGAACCATATTACTAAGATTGATATGGGATCCTGGTATTCAGACCGACTTACAGGTGCAGATAACATTTGGCGTTGGTGCTATGGTGAGATACATCTATCTCCTCACTTTTAGCATGAGAGGTAGAATGGTTTAGGATCATGGCATTGGTATGTTTGGTACGATACTTGATTGGGATCACGATGCATTGTTTCACAATTCGAGGTATAGTGATGTTTCTATTAGAGTGGAGCAGTGAAAGTTTAAAGGAGATGTACAAGTGAAGACATATTGAAGTTCTAGATCAATTTGGGATCCAAGTATTGATTGGTGTATTTGGACTCACTGCAGAGTTGACACATGCAATTGCTACAATATAACTTATCATATGTTGATTGGGATGTCTCCCTTTAAAGCATTGTACGACTATGATGCAACTTCCTTTGTGGATCTGATCCTCATTGATATTAGAGTACCTAGTGCTAAAGATTTGGCTCAACAAAGAAAGGATATTCGGGAAGTCCTCAAAGAGAACTTGCGACAAGCCCAAAGTCAGCAAAAGTTATATGCAGATAGACATTGAACAAAAAGAGCATTTGAAGAGGGTGATTTGGTGTTTTTGAGGTTACAACCTTTTAGACAATCGTCTATGAAGAGAAGCAAAAAAGAGAAGTTAAAACCACACGTTTATTGTATTTACTGGGTGATTGAAAAGGTGGGACATGTTTCTTATGAGTTAGAATTACCCTCCTACAACAAGATTCACAATACTTTCCATGTTTCATGCTTAAAGAAAGCCCTTGGATAGCCGATCAACCCGTCCATGGAGCTCCCTCTATTGGACTATGAAGGAAAATTGATCTTTGAACCTGAATCTGTTTTAGATGTAAGGGAGAAGAGATTACGTAACAAAGCTATTCCAGAATACTTGATCAAGTGGAAGGGACTACCACCGGAAGCTGCGACTTGGGAAGGAATTGAAATCTTTGAATACCCCAACCTAAAATTTCTTTAGGTTAAGAAATTAGGGGACGATAAGATAAGATAAATTTATTAATGTCCAACAAGAGACCAACAAGGGTCTAGGGGATAGGAAAAGTACAACAAAAGGAGCAGCAAACCAACAGACCACAAAATAGTGGCCGGGAAAGAAAGCAAGAACAAGAAATACAAAAGAGAGCAAGAAACATGAAGTGAAAGGAGAAAGCACACAGAAAGGACTAAGGGTCCTTTTTAGGTGAAAAGAAATCCAAAATAGAAGGATAATGGTCCAGGTGAGCAGGGGCCCTGAGTCGTCACTGTGAACTGCTGGAGATGTGTCGCTGACGGGTAGAGGTGCTGCGGGGTCTCACCGATCTGGAGTGACTGGTAATGGAGGGACGAGAGGACTGAGATGAACCCGTGAAATGGGGCCACCTAGCCTGGATGGCAGCGTTGGCTGCCAACTGTGCACTCTTGTCCTTTAGCAGAAAGATCAGATTTTGTTTTGTAGTGACAACCAACTTCTTGAAGAAAATCAGATTTTGTTTTCTTTTGTCTTCTACCGACTTCTACAAAGGGGCCAAATTAGATTGTTTACTTGCACTACATGTTAATGAACCGCCCCAAGTGGGTATATATAGAAGACTGCTATGTTTTTTGGTATACTGAATAGTTTGGTTTGCCTTTGTGCACAATTTGGGTCTTGGGGCAGAACCCCCAAGAGATCACCTCTGCTGATGTGTATTGTTGTTCGAGCTCTATATGGTCTTGTGACGAAACCCTCAAGAGTTATCCTCTGCTGTGTGTTACTGTTTGAACTCTAATCGAGTTTTGTGTAATCTGAAAGCTTAAATTGCTGTTGTGAAGAAATTCTATATCAGTTTCAATAACAAATATATTCCTGAATTTGCAGATACTGGGTAAAACTTGTTATTTGATGCTCTGAATCTGCGTAAGCATTATTGGATATTTCTTTTCCGGAATCAATATTGTGTAATCAGTCTTTGTTTTTTGGGGTTTAGATAGTTCAGAAAAACAAAGTTTAGATCATACAGACCTTAAGGTCTTTACAATACCATATCTATAATGTAACAAACATTTTAAATCCAGTATTGACTACGCCCTCAAGATCAATCTTCCATAACTAAGGATAAGATAATATAGGATGGTACAAGATTAGCTGTTTGGCTTGGTTTATCCTTTACCTTTCACAAGAGTTGAATTGGGCCATAATCCACACAAGGAAATCGGCAATAAGGAGATTGTCACATGCATCAAGTTCATTTTATAAACCAAACTATGTCATTAGAGTTTGGAACTGCCCACATTAGAGAAGATAATTGTCAGGATCAACTTACTAAAAGATTGATTTACAAAGTTTCACTTTCAAGTTGTCTTATACAGTTGTCATTTTATGGCCTATATTCAAAGTGTAGGCACTTATTCACATTCTCAGATAATGAGTCTTTCTAATGTAAACAGTGAATTTTCTTAATGGGCCAACATTAATACACACTTGAAAATAGGGGCTTAACTACTAAAGCAACAATATAATTCTTTAAGTGCATGAGTAGTGATAATTACAGTATCAATGAGTTCTACTTGAAAATATGACGTGCAATATTCCAAATCTTATCTTATATTTTCATTTGGTCACCTTGTGAGTTTGGCATTTGCAGTAAAGTACATTATCTGACCTTATGCTTGTTTCTAGTGTATGAATATACGACATGAAAAGTATGTTAACTATATAGTTGTTCCAGGGCATGCAGTGGCAAAATGATAAATTTTAACAATGTTTCCTAATGTCAATTGTTTGATTTTATGATTTTTGTAGGTAGTTACAGAGGATGGTTTTGTGTTAGGAATTCAAAATATTCCATACGGGATACATGGTGAGGGCATTTTAACAATTGATAGAAGACCTCCCATTTTTTTACAACATGGACTATTTCAGGTGATTCCTCAAGACTCAAATCATTGCATATATTCCAATTTACTTCGCTTTCTCTTTCATCCTTGTTGATTTTTTCTTAATACAATTAAAAGCTTAATCAAATAGGTCTTGGTAGTTCAATTTTTAAGTGAAAGTCATTGCAAACAATAAAGAACAAACTTAATATGGAAATCTCAATTGTTATTTCAATAAGAATTTTCAATCCAAAGTGTTATCAAGGTTTCAAGAGAATAATGGCTATGCGAAGAGGAGGGAAGTTATTTCCATATTAAGGTAGAATCATGAGATCTGAAGTCACTGAAGAGTGGAGTCAAGAACTTGAACTGTGAGAAGTCTGATTTTGTATTGTGAGACATCACTTATCTAATTAGTTGTATTTTGTATAATATATTGTATACTTGATTTCTTTATATTTCAACGTAATTATTTTTTATGATCAAGAAGATGCCTAGGTAGCTGCTTCAAATTAAATAATAAGGTCAATGTCCTTCATGATATATCAAGTTATTGAATTTGGATCCTAATGCACATGGACATCAAAAATATTGTTTGTTTCTAAATGAAAATGATATGTTCTAATCCCAATTGTATTATTTTTGATAAATCATAAGCTATCTTTGCAAAATTGTTGTTGTGTTTTGTTATGTATTCACAAATTGCTTGAACGGCAGTGTTCTAAATTCTAACCAAGTTATCAAAATCCTAAATAAGAGCTTACAATCAACCTGAAAAGCTTGATTGGAAAATTTTAAAGAAAACTCGGACATTCTGTTTTTATAAAAAGAAAAGAGTATTGGATTATTCCAAAAAGTTTTGAATAACTTGAAAATTTGTGTTTAATTAGATATTTTTTGTAAGTCTGGGTTTGATAAGTACGCACATCTTAAATCGGTAGGGTTATGCAAAAGCTATATTATCTACTGGATGTGCACAAGTATAAGGTAATAATTTAACCATGCATGTTAGACACCCCTTAAAAAGTGATACAAGTTAAAGTAAGTAGGAAAGAGGTAAAGTGAGTAGGAAAGAGGTAAAGTGGGAACCTGCACTGCAAATTGTTATAAGGTCAACTGTGATGGGGCATCTTGTGGCAATTACGGATAGCTGAAGTAGGATGTCTATTGACGGATGCAAAGTGAGGGCTTCTTAGGTCCCTCCTTAACATTGATACCATAAGGTACCAATAACGAGGTAGAGGCAATTTCTCTAATGTAAGATATGAAGCTAGCCATCTCAAAGGGTAAGAAGTATATTGTTGTGGAAGTTGAATCGGATAATCATTATTGTTGTAGCTGAAGGGGCAACAATCAGCTAGAAATTAGAGACCATTCTTAAAGAAACTTGGATCATAGTGCCTTATTTTCAAAAGATAAACTGCAAATGTTGGTTCAGAGAAGATAACAAATGAATAAGCTTGTTTGCTGATGTTGGAATCAAGTAGATGGGTTTGTTGAATCTACTCACTCAAGAGAGCTACTGAACATGATGAATCTTCCCAAGGGATCCATGTGAACAAATCATGTGTACTGTTGTTCTTAAAAACCACCTTCTCTCATATGCTATATTAGATAGTTCAAGTTGTTATGTACCTTTGGATTACAAAGACAATATATTATACACCAAAAATAGAAACAAAATTGATGTGACATTTCAAGCCGACACACACTCTCCAGCCTTACATAATAATTCTTGGATGGCTGTGCTTCTCTTATGTAGATTATATCCCCATGCCATTCCAATAGAGTTGTCTCACAGGAGGTTGAGGAATTGTTTTTGATTAAGGTAAATAGGTATTTTGAAAGTGCCTTGACCCTTGTATAGAAAGAAGGGCTAAGCATTAAAGCTCATCAAAACTACAAAGGACAACCGTGAGAAACCAGTAACAAAACAGCAACAACACAACTAAAAACAATTTAACAATGGGGCATTATAATTCCCAAAAGATGAGCAATCCAGAGCTAGGGTTATTTGGTGCCAAATTGTTCCAATGGTTTTTGCTTAACTATGACCATATTATTCTTATTCTTAGTGCTAAAAACACTCTGCACTAATCTCTTTTTTTGGAACTAGAAAGATCCACAGTCACAAATAGTTCCATTATTTGATCCCAAATCCCTACTTAGAAAAAGGGGTATCCATTATAGTATCCACAGTCACAAATAGTTCCTCCTACTTTCTTCCTTTTGTGCAACCGTGATGTTGCGATCCTCAACAACTGATGCTTGTTCCTTTTTCCTGTAAATGGAATGGTATTTCTTGTTGCTTAGGCAAGTAGCAACAACATGGCTCACTTTGGAGCAACAATGGAAAATAACTAAAGAGTCTTTGAATTTAAATTATTGCACCCAATCACCTAGTTTGGATGATAAGATAAGCTGTTAGGGAAGACCTTGGATTCTTTTGCAAGAACACAAAATCTAGCAAATAGCTAACGTTTCTTGAATTTTCTGACTGCATTTGCTGCAATGTATTGCTCAAAACTATTGGAGTATCCATAAAATATCTTCATCCTAGTATTCTAATGGAATCCCTGGTGTTCTAACCCAGACTAGAAACTTGATGATGCTATCTTTCATTGGATTAAAGTCCAAAGACCAATTTTCAAGAAGCCATTTTGCCCTTGAAACCAAGAACCTTCCAAAGGCATCTTTGAGTAATCATTTGGATCAAAAAGTGAATATAACAAAAAAATATTTAGTAGTGAAACCACCTCAACCTAACCTCTTAGTTTTCATTCCTGAAGCACCCATCTCTGACAACATCAACGTCGAGACAATTATCGTAATAACCCAACAAGTGATTTTTTGAGCCAACCAACCAACCTATCAACGAGAGAGTCAAGAATGACAATTTTTTGTATTTGTCCTCCCACCACGGCCTAGGTAGGAACAACATCTAGATTAGACAATAACATGGTAGGGGGCTTCAAGGAGAAACATTTTTTGTCAAAGAGGAAGAATGAGGCCCCATCATAACCTAAGCAATAGGTCCACACATCAACCAATGGACAAGCCCCTAGGGATTGGCCCTTGATGACACTTCCTAGATCCACTTCGTAGGTATTAGCATCTTGCAAACTTAGACCTTTTTCATCCTTGGACACCCTAGCCACTAGAATAAATAGACGTTGTTCCTCCATCTCACAAAGATCAATTGCAACCTGTTGCAAAGCCGCCACACCTAGAATAAAGTAGTTTCTAAGTGAGGGTAGAAAAAAGTCCATCAAAAGAGCACTCTTGCAATCACTAGACATTAAACTAGATGAATATAGGAACTTGTAAGACGACCATGCTTGGACGCAAACCTTTGTGCTCTCAACTAGAATGCCACGAGGTTTTCATCATCATTTTTTTAAGAGAAATCCCACTCATCCATGTTTGGCTCATCATCAACATCTTCATTGGCATCTTCATCCTCTCCAAATATGCTCCTTTGCATCTAGTTCAAAATGTTTCTCCCACTTCCACTTTTTCACCAATGCAATGTTTGTTCCATATTTTTCCAATTTTGAGGAGTTTATGTTGCAACTATGATTTGTTTAGTGCTTGATAAGAATGGAACTGGTGACAATGGTGGGATATGCATTGGAGTAGGTCGATAGAAATTGAATTTTTGAAGAAGGTGGTGGGTCTTAGACTTAAAGAAGCTCTTTTCGATGTTTCTAGTGAGTGTTGTGAAGATTAAGGAAATTTTCATCTTGGTTGGTGATGTTGGAGAGTGTAAGAGGCTAAAAAAAGAGGATGGTTGGGTTGACGAATATGATCCACTGTCATCTTATGAGAAAAACAATGCAATTGGATAAGGATGGATTAGTAGAAAGGAAGGCCATATCTTGAGGAGGAAGTGAATAATAAGTAACAAGTTTTTTCCACACAAGGAGGTCAAGGAATGGTAGACAAAGAAACCTGATGAGAATAATCATTGTGTAATGTAGGAATGTTCATTGCTATATAATCATGCTCATTATGCTCCTTAGAACTAGGTTTGTATATCAATGAAAGAAAGTCATAAGAAGGATAACAATGTGGATTATCATGAAAGGCAATGTTAAGTGGTGGGAAGTTCATGGAGAAAACAGTCATCACAAGGGACTTGAGCCTCATCATCACTAGATGATAGGTCACTGAAGGTGTTAAAAGAGAGATTATCAATGCAAGTACATGAGTCATATGGAAAGGAAGCATCATGAATTTTAAGAAGGGAAGAGGATTATGCCTCACCATCTCTTGAGAGATCTACAGGTTGTAAACATTCTCTAAGAAAATTGAGGGAAATGGGAAAGAAATACCATCCTCATATAGTAGAATTGGTGGTATGAGAAGGAGAAGGATAAGGTAGGCAGGAGGAATATGGAGAATGGGAATGATAATTAAGAAGAGAGACATGCATAGTTTCATTCTCAAATAGAGAGCTATGATGAACATTAATAGAATAATAGAATGAAGGAGAAGCAATGTAATTTGTATGTATAAAGTGAATAAAGGAGGAAAATGGAGGAAGATGATCAAGAAGAGAAACATGCCTAAGTCCATCCTCAAATAAATTATTGTGATGAATAGTGAAGGTAGAAAGAGGTGAAACAAAAGGGGATGAAGAAGTGTAAGGACTAGCAGTGGGAGCTATGGTAATGACATGAGGATGTTTGAACTATGAGGATAAATGCTAAGGAAGTGGACAAATGTAAGGTAGTGAGTGAGGTGGTTCATGAGACTGTTAAGTGAAAAGGAAAATTCACGCAAGCCAAGAAGCATGTGTTGAAGGAACTGTGGGTGGTTGTGGAAGAGTTTGCAACAAACGCGAGGACCAACAAATAGGCACAGGGAGAGGTGAGAAGCCATGGGGAAGAAAAGGAAATTCCAAGGATGGGTGGTAGGGAAAAGTAGGAAAGAAAAGGTTGTATGAACTTAGGAAGATTGAATAGGTGTTGAGGGGTCTAAAGTAAGTGTTGGTTAGACGAAAGAGGTTTGGAAAAATGTTGTGAAGTTTGGATCAAGTGTTTAGAGTGTTGTGTTTTTTTAGGTTGAACCAAAGCGAGGAGAGAATAAGTTTGATGAAGGTTACCGATTAATAGTTAAAGGTCAATGTTTTTCTTTGTAATTGATGTAAGATAGGGTTTGGGGTAGTGCCTTGAAAAAATTATTTTTGGAAGGCTTTTGTTTTTAACTTGTCTTGGGAAGAAAGAAAGGGAGTGGTTTTAAGAACTTGGTATTGTGAGATGGTCACTCTCACCAAAACGTAGGTTAACTTTTTGGTACCTTTAGAAAAGAATGTTTTACCTACTTGCTATGCATTCTCTTAGAAAACTAAGTTCATTTCATCTATTGCATTTATTGATGCAAATAAGAGTAAACAATACTTACAAATACAAAATAGATAGGAATGTAAAGCGTTATTGCTATTGCATAGGGAAAAGAGTCAGAAAAGGTCTCGTTGATCCAATGGCTGAAGAAAGCATTGAGAGAGGTGAGAAGCCATGGGGAATGCCAAGGATGTGTGGTTGGGAAAAGTAGGAAAGGAAAGGTGGTATGAACTTAGGAAGATTGAATAGTATTGAGGGGTCTAGAGGAAGTGTTGGTTAGAGGAATGAGGTATAGAAAAATGTGATAAATTTTGGATCAAGTGTTTAAAGTGTTGTGATTTCTAGGTTGAACCAAAGGGAGAGGATAATAAGTTAGTTGAAGGTTGCTAAATACTAGCCAAAGGTTGACATTTTTCTTTGTAATTGACTTGAGGTGGGGTTTGGGATAGTGCCTTGAAAAAAAAAATGGGAAGGTTTTTGTTTTCGACTTGTCTTGGGAAGAAAGACATAAATAAAGGGAGTGGTTTTAGAAGATTGGTAGTGTAAGAGAGTCAATTAAACAAAATGTAGGTTAACTTTTTGGTACCTTTAGAAAAAAAAAGAATGTTTTACGCACTTGTTATGTATTTTCTTAGAAAACCAAGTTCATTTCATCTATTGCATTTATTGATGCAAATAATAGTAAACAATATTTAACAAATATGAAAGAGATAGGAATGTAAAGTGCTATTGCTATTGCATAAGGAAAAGAGTGGGAAAAAGCCTCCTTGATTCCATGGTTGAAGAAAGCATGAATACAGGTGATAATCCATGGGGAAGGAAAGGAAATGCCAAGGATGGGTGCTAGGGAAAATAGGAAAGGAAAGGTCGTATGAACTTAGGAAGATTGATTAGGTGTTGAGGGGTCTAGAGTGAGTGTTGCTTAGAGGAAAGAGGTATACAAAAATGTTGTGAAGTTTGGATCAAGTGTTTAGAGTGTCATGTTGTTTTACGTTGAACGAAAGGGAGAGAAGAATAAATTAGGTGAAGGTTGCCAAATACTAGACAAAGGGTCGATGTTTTTCTTTGTAATTGACTTTGGGCAGGATTTGGGGCAGTGCTTTGAAAAAATTGGGAAGGTTTTTGTTTTTGACTTGTTTTGTGAAGAAAGAGGAAAGAAAAGGGAGTGGTTTTAGAAGAATAGTAGTGTAAGAGGGTCAAGTTCACCAAAATGTAGGTTAACTTTTTGGTTCCTTTAGATAAAAAAGAATGCTTTGCATACTTTTTATGTATTTTCTTAGAAAACTAAGTTCATTTCATCTATTGCATTTATTGATGCAAATATCAGTAAACAATACTTAACAAATACATAATAGATAGGAACGTAAAGTGCTATTGCTATTGCATAAGGAGAAGAGTGGGGAGCGACCTCTTTGATTCAATAGTCGAAGAAAGAAAAATGCGGAAGAAATTGGAGAAAATGGATTAAGAAAGTTTATTTAGCTGGTTTCAGGAAACAAACTCTTCCATTCTAAAACTTGCCTTAGTGACTTTGAGAAATGCGATAGTGACCCTTGGGGTCTCCATAGGTTGACTTCTAAGGTGTGCTACCCTCTAGGCAGAAATAGGAGATAGGAATATTGAAATATTGTTAACCCAATTGCCAAAGTTGTGTTGTCAACTTGCAATAGATAGAGGTGTCTTTTGATCATACAATGTTGAAAATTTTATTTGATCTGCACCTTATCTTTGTGGTCCTTGTTGGGCTTGTAGAATCTCAAATCATTGATTTGTTGCTGAGATATGGGTCAAACTCGAGACCAATGGGGAGCAAACCCACGACCCAAGCCAACTCCACTAAACGTTCAAGCTCCATATTGACAAAATTTGCATCTATATTATAACAGAATTCTACAAAAATAAGAAAACCACGTCTGTGCCAATCTCATTTCTTCTTTTCCTTCCCCATTGAGCCATTGTATGAATAATCTTCTAGTCTATAGTTGACTCCCTCTCCACCTTTCTTCACAACCTCTGCCTCCATCGTTTCTCACTCCATCTCACTGGTTCACAAGAAGTACTTGAGTACTTCCCACCGGATTTGGGTCTCCACCTTGTGCTATTCCTTGTTTCTTGATGCACTCCACACCAATCCCCTGCCTTCCTCCAATCTCCATACTGGGTATGAGGTGCACCCCAAGTTGCCATTGCTAACATTGGTTTCATCCCGAAGCACTACTCCTCGTGAACACATTCCTCCAGCACCCACGGTTTCCTCTTTGGTACCCAACTCCAATGTACATGCCACGAAGGCCAAGGCGATATTGATGTTTGCTCGATATTGATGCACCGAGCGCACGAGTTCCTCTCCCAGGATGATATCAATAATTTGCTAGAAAATTGTCTCATCCAACTTGAAGACCCCCTTCAAACGTTTCTTAGAAATGCAGCCAAGGAAGTATAGTTGCTGCTTCCGGGTAAGGAGGGTGAAATTGGCTTCCATGAGGCTCACCTCACTACCACCTTCCTTGCACACAACTTAGCAGAAACAGGAACCGGCGGTAATACTAACCAATTTGATGGTATTTTAAACTCCTCTCACCACGCCTGCCACATACACCGTCCATTACATTTTATTATTGTCCCGTCCCTTCGGTGGTGTACGGGGTGTCTAAAGAATTGAGCCCAAGATCTCAATAATCCTTTGCCAGCTCCCCATTCGGATTTGCAATTAATGAATCAATAGCTTTTGAAAGTGCATCCACCACTGTGTTGCCACCTCGTCTGATATGTGTAACCTTGTAATCATCAAATGTCGAGAGTAGGATTTTGATGTTTTTTATATATTTGTTTAAATTCCAAGCCAGCGCTTCTCCTTTAATTATTGAACTAATCATTGTTAACGAGTCACCTTCCAAGTGGATCAAGACATCGATAATGTTTTTGCCAATTTGACTGCATACGGAGTGCTTGTGTCTCTGATTAGTTTTATAATTTTATTAATATTTAATTATATATTAATTTTCTAAATATTAATATTATATTATCTTAACCTTATTATTTATAAATTATTAATATTGATTTTCCTTTATAATTTTACTATAATATCATATATTATTAATATTGTTATTAACTTATTTGTATAACATTTATTAATAGTAAGTTTTAGTACACACACACACACACACGTACATACATACACATGGTTTTGTATGGATGAGCCCAACCCCCAAATTATTTTTTGATCAAACCTGCGAACCGAAACATCAAACTGGAACTTGAGCCCAAACCTGAACCAGCAACTTAGCATACCAGCAATAAAAATACCCTGTTTCAAATTTGTGGTCTGATTTATTATAACAGTCTGTTATATCTACCTTATTTCATGATTGGGAATGTGCTTTAAGCGATCTTGGAGTGTTACAAGAGAAGTTGCATACGTGGGTGTGAAATAGGTGTGTGATACTAAGTTTGCTAGGTGTTTATCCTTTCTGTTCCAACTACTACAACGTGATTTTCAGACCATTCCCAGGCCTGCAAGGTTCATTTCATTGTATTTTGATGTGTTTGGATGAAGTTCATGGTGTTTGAAGCTGATGTTTACAGTCCATTTTCAATGTTGGCAAGTTGGGAGTGCATGTGTTGTGAAATCTGAGTGGATGACTTGCTGATCAGAGTTTCCAGTCCGATATTCTTCTGTTCCAGCATTATTCGGTGAAGTTCTGAGCATATTTGACAAATAAGATAAAATCTTGCATGCAATCATCAGCAATCAGCAATAGATGGCATCCAATGTATCATAAATAAAGGGCAGTGATTCTAGTTTAATGAGGAACAAGGGTTAATATGCCTTGTTTATGCATAGTGATGATGCTTAGCGCTGCCCTGATATATTGAATGCAGCACTATAATAAACTGCCGCTGCCTACAAATGAAGGCCAACTTCCCAAACTCCAAAACGCTGGCCTCTAAAGACAACAATCTGCATTTAAAAACATTTCCAGCACTCTGCAATTTAAGACTGATATGAAACGCTGAATCTTCTTCACCATTCGGTCACCAAATCAAGCTTAATCTTAATCTCTGGATGAGATTAATGCTGGCACAATTCACTGGCAGAGATCAACCAATTCAAAGTGCAAAATACTTAGAAGAATTCCCAATTCTTCCAGCTTCCAATTGCTCAAACCCTAGGCTCAGCCAAACCACCAAATTCATCCAATGCAAAAAAATAAGATATCATTAATGAATTGCTTTTGCCCAAAGCATTGCTTATATAATAAAATATATCTTCTCTCACACACTTTTCACTTACATAAAGACTATGCTTTATGTGCACATTTGAAATATAATAAAGTATTATAGTTCTTTCCACTTTAATGTTGAAAAAAAAACCTTTCATTAAAATAACAATCTTCTGACACATAGGGTCCCTGTTTTATGAGCTCAGGATTTTAAACTTCTCTAACTGATTCCAACGAGCTATAACACTAAGATGCCCAAAATACAATCGCAATAAAAATAGCAACCTTGGCCGATTTAATTAAATAATAATCATAATTCACTTGTCTTGCGAAAACAACCGAGGAAGCATCAGAATCAAAATTTGACAGCACAGGAGTGATCCTGATGATGAAAGATGATGAATGAACCTAACGGGGTGACTTACTAAAAATAGACGCTCCCTCCAAGGATCTTGGAGCCCAAACCGGAAGCTGGAAATAAAATATAAGAGCATCATATAACTCTTCTAGATCAGTCAAGCTTAGTGGAACCATCTGTTGACTTACTATAAATAGTAAGTCCCTCAAAACGGGGCCAAAACCCACAACAGGGTCCTCTAATCACCAGTATTAGCCTACAAGGACCCAATGATAGGCTAAATCCACTAACTCCAGTGCTCGCTCAAAATGGGGACATTATAGTCCTCCCTCCCTGAAATTTCTTGTCCCCAAGCAATCCCAGGAAACAAAACACATAAATCCACTCGGATCCCAAAGATAGAATGGAGTAATGTCCTTGCGATCACCTACAAACTCCTGTGATGAAAACACCACCAACTGAGCTAACCAGAACACACTGTCACCATGCCAACCATAGCGATCCACACAATCTACAGTGCTAAACCTGTCATCACCTGGATCCCAGTAGAGATGAAACTCACAACCATCCATAAAAAGGAAGAATGGATATCCAATACCATCTGACAAACCAAAACTCCATAACCAAGATATCCATCCTCTGCAAAATCACCATGGATATGCTAACCCTGCAAGCAATCTCCTGCTAACTTGCCGTAACTAACCCCATCAACTGCAGATGGAGAAACCTCATCCCAAAAATGATGGTATAATTCCAGAGCCAACCCACACCGACGTGCAACCAAGCCCTCAACTGGTGGGTCAAAAGAGAAATGATGAGCGCTCCTCACTGTGTAATCATGGTGAAAAACAACCTCTGTCAGCAGCTCATCAATATGAAACCGAGAATCAAGAGATGACTCCAATCTCTGACTCTAAACAACTGGCTGGGTAGGACCCTGGGTAACCCTCTTAGCAAACCTAACCACAAAATCTCGATGAGGAAGCAATGTAGTCAAGGTATCTACAATCTTCCCCACTAACATCTGAATACCGCGAGAACCCCAGATGAGTGTACCCTCAGAAGCCCCGAAAGGTCCCTCCTGCAAAACATAACTCTCAAGCAAGTATTCCATGAACTATTTCGTACAATAGAAATTATAAGAAGCAACATCAACCTGCTCCCCTGCAATCCACAACTGATCCTTCTGAAACTGTGGCATAACCAACTGCGTATCACCATCAGCTGTATGAAAAGGAGTAGATTTGCTTCCGACAGAAGGAAACGAATCATTTTGAGAGCTCGTCTCCAAACTAGATGATACCTTGTCCATGTCTGGTGAATCAAAGGGAGTAGTGTCAGAAACTGGCACACAACTCTTTAGCGAATCCGCTCTTGCTACCTCAGGACTCTCAACAACCTGCTCAGTATCATTTGTCATCATGCTAACAACTAGAGGACCTGGTACCTCAAGACTCTCTACAATCCTCCCATCCTCATCCGCAAGTCCCTGTAAAAAAGGATCCTAGAACCCACCACCACCTAACAATGTTGAGTCCACACCGAATGTCTGATATTAAAAAACAAACACATTGCAGCACCCATTATCCTCACACTCAACATCAGAGGTATCCACAATGCTAGTATCAACATTGTCTATCTGAGACCCCTTTGCTATCTCTGGCTGCATACATGACTCTATGTCATCACGTGAATCATCTATACACTGTGGCATGAACCTATGTCACCTGATTCCTCTGTAACACTCCACTCCTGAGTGTCATCAATGGGTGACTCTGTGCTCACCTCAATACAGGAAAAGACTGCAGTCTCCTGTACTGGCTCCACACTGCGACAACTATCATAAACATCAGAGTTGTCAGAGCTCAAATACTCGCAGTCCTAAAAAATAACACCATCATCCGAGGTATCATAATCCATAGTGTTATCTACAACATCCTCCACTCACACTATCCACGACATCATTGACAGGCTCACATAAAGGACTGTTGTCTGGAAAATCAGACCCTGTATCGTTGATACTACTACCAACTGATTCAAAACTGCCATCAATGACAGTGGACATGTCACTAGCCTGATCTGTGTCACTAACTCTGGTAGGCTCAGGATGCTGAAACTCAGTACCACTATCTGCTAACAAGACAGGAGCATCCACATGTCCCTGTAAAAAGTCTCCACCCTCAGGTGAGAAAATAGGACTAGTGGTTGATCCGCTAAGTACAGGAACATCTCCACCAAAATCCGCACCTGCTGAAAACTTCCAATTGCTCAAACCCTAGGCTCAACCCAATCACCAAATTCATCCAATACAAAAAAATAAGATATCATTAATGAATTGCTTTTGCCCAAAGCATTGCTTTTATAATAAAAGATATCTTCTCTCACACACTTTTCACTTACATAAAGACTATGCTTTATGTGCACATTTGAAATATAATAAACTATTATATTTCTTTCCACTTTAATGATGAAAAAAAAACCTTTTCATTAAAATAACAATATTCTGACAAATAGGGTCCCTGTTTTATGAGCTCAGGATTTAAAACTTCTCTACTTGGTTCCAACGAGCTATAACACTAAGATGCCCAAAATACAATCCCAATAAAAATAACAACCTTAGCCGATTTAATTAAATAATAATCATAATTCACTCGTCTTGCGAAAACGACCGAGGAAGCACTAGAATCAAAATGTAACAGCACAGGAGTGATCCTGATGATGAAAGATGATGAATGAACCTAACGGGGTGACTTACTAAAAATAGACACTCCCTCCAAGAATCTTGGAGCCCAAATCGAATGCCGGAAATAAAATCTAAGAGCATCATATAACTCCTCTAAATCATCCGAGCTTTTAGTGGAACCATCTGTTGACTTACTATAAATAGTAAGTATCTCAAAACGGGGCCAAAACCTACAACAGGGTCCTCTAATCACCAATATTAGCCTACAAGGACCCAATGATAGGCTAAATCCACTAACTCCAATGCTCGCTCAAAATGGGGACATTACATCGACCCTTGTCATTCCACCTTGAGATTCACTAGTTGGAATATTAAACTGTGAATAATTGATAATGTTATCCCAAAATTATATTCTGGAGTACCATTTTCACAAGTTTAGCAGCCACATCTAGAAAAGCAACAACTCTACAATAGAATTTGTGACTCATATGTTACCCAATACTCCGGAATGTTTCAACTTTATACCATGCAAAGTGAGCTTTTCCAATTGAACTATATACATATAGTTGCGCACTCGGACTCGGTGAGTACCCAGCAAGCCCAAAATTTTCAACTCGGAAAAATCTTGGCAAATACTCAACAAAAACTCGACAACTTAGAAAGTGCTAAAAATTAAAATTTCTTAAAAAACATTTTTATTGCAAAATTCAATTACAAAATGTATTAAATTAAAAATTGACCTCTTGAAAGAGAGAATGCATGGATTTATAGCAGAAACATGTGAAAAATGCATTTTAACCAGCATTTTTACCCACATTGGCATTTTTACCCATGTTTTTTTTGCCTGTAAAAATTCACTAGATAAACTTGTAAAAATTGTCCAACAAAAAAAATAGAGTACTCAACACTTGGAGAGTAGTCGCAGAGTTTATATATATATATATATATATTATATTAGTGTAACACGGGGACTCCCCTCCCTTAAACCCCCCCGTCCCCGTATTGGGGACGTCCCCGTCCCGGAGACTTGGTGTCCCCACATCCCGACGGCGACTTGGTCACCGCCTTCTCATCACCAAGTCGCCACCGGGATTTGGGGACGGCCAGACGTCCTCGGGACATCCAAGGTATGCCTAGGCGTCTCTCGACCATCTCAAGGATGTCTCCAATGATGAGGAGTTTGCCTTGGGGGGTGATTAGAGGCCTCCCTTCATTTTGACATGATTTTGTACTTGTTTTGATATCTGAATATCATGCTACTCATTGTAATCATCTTTATGATGTTTTTGATATAATATAAATCAGAATCTTCTATTTGCCGATAATTTGAATTTTTAATAGTAATTGGTAATTCAATGTTCAATGTTTAAGTACACTAGTATGTTGCAATTTTGCTATGTTCAAGTATTTGGTATAATTAGTTCTTATACTGTTATAGATCATTTCATAACTAGCATTTCAAGTACTATATGTATAGTTTATTACAGCCCCCGCCCCAGCCGTCCCTAAATTGAAGCCTTTTTTTCCCCTTCCTAAAAACCCATCCTGTTGTCCCGCTGTCCCCCAGTACCCGTGTTACACTGATATATATATATATATATCAGTGTGCCCTAGGGACGTGCCCCCCCAAAAATCCCCAACGTTCTCGAGACGGGGATGCTCTCAAGACAGGGGACGTATGCCCCCGCGTCCCCCTTTGGGGATGGGGGATGCAAAAGAGTCCCCGAAGGAGACAAGGGACGCAAAAACGCCCCTCGACCCCAAAAGGACGCACAGGCGTCCCCCGTCAAAGCACAAAAATAAAGTCATTTTTAAATAAAAACACAACAATTTTTTATTGTTTAGTTGGTCGTTTTTAAACCCTAGGCCGTGTGGGGCCCACTTCTTGTGCTAAAATGATAGAAAACATTATGGGGCTTCATTTGTATTCATTTTATTGTTTTTTTGTGTTTGCAACAGTAACAAGAAGAGTGAAGAGCTCATAAAAGAGTGTTTGTAAGAGTGAAAAGAGTGATTGCAAGTCAAAGAGGAGTGACAACGAGCAAGAAGAAGAGGAGGAAGATTCGTCACCTTGTTCAAAAAATTTCTCAAGCAAAAGGTAGGGTTTCTCACTAATTTTTAATTTTATTTTTTGATTTTCAAATGAATGCATTGTTCATTGTTTTGAGTTTTACTTTTATATTTCTTGTTGTTTCAGTTTGATATAGTTATTTGAATTTCATTTCTAGATTGAAGTAGATTCTTCTTGTTTCATTTTTAAATTCTTGTTGCTTAAATTTTATTTAAAATTTTGTTGTTTTAAAGAAGGGTATAGGCTGAAAGTTGAAAGTTTGAAACCATGTTGATGTATTTATTGATTTTGTTTTCATTTGGTGAAATGCAGTGTGAAAATGAGCTCCCACAGTCATGAAACAAG
>MU224951.1:11418371-11464485 GCA_018584345.1 Thuja plicata | reverse complement strand
GGATTCATTGTAATCAATTTGAAGTATCTCTATGTTCATAACTTTCGGAAATATATATATATATATATATAAAGGGTCTACTTTATTTTCAATTTCATGAGCTAAAGCAACATAGAGGTTTAAAAACAATGTAAATAGCATGAATTTGATCTTAAGAAAGATTACATTGCAAAAATCCCTCCCACTCTGTATTATAATTAGTTTCAAAAAGTTTTGGATTCATTGTAATCAATTTGAAGTATCTCTATGTTCATAACTTTCGGAAATATTCAAAATTGCCCCATTTCCCTAGAAGAAAAGCACACGCGCGCACACACACACACACACACACACACTTCTCTTCACAACAAAATGACTATACCTATTAAGCTTAAGGGACCCACAAATCAAATAGCGTTCGACGAAGCCATCAATGGTAAAAGGTTGAAGAAGATAATGCTTTCCTCTCATTTTCTGATCGTAAGAGCAGTATATAGAATCTTGGGTAGGGAATTTGTCATCAATACAGATAAATATAGAGTTAATTCAAATATTCCTGCTATGTTTATAGTATCCGCCATTCAAGTGGACCCAAACAAACAAACAATTGGCTGGTTATGCAGACATATCTTTAAAAGAAAGTACCTGGGGGATCTTGATAAAGTGATCCTCAATATTAGAGGGGATTTAACCATCTCTAAACCTCGCTTCTATGATTCCCCCTTAATTGGTGGAAGACCAGTCTCGTCACACCCTATTTTTATCACAGAAGATCTAGACTCCTTTCTAGAATGGACGCCCACGATAAGAAGGAATCTGGAATTAATGTTTCACTTTATGCATGTGAGGAGATCCCTATATGATAACTGGTATGGAAACTTCATTCAGGATGACCAGGTTGAAAGTTGGGAGAAAGAAACAGAGGTGTATACAAATTCAGAAAATTCCAAACTGAAAAAATCACTCAAAGATATGGACTCTCCTATGGAATCAAGTGATTCAAATTCTTGAAAAATAGCTTTTGGTTGGATACATGTTAAGGAAAATAAAAAAGGTAATTCGTTATCATTTCATGTATTGCCTTTTAGAATGAATAAATGACATATATGCTTTGTCTCGGTGATGTTAAAATACAATTGAACTAAGGTTTCATATAAGTTTGAGCCCTGACAAGATACACAATGAGATTTTTTACACTCCTTTGCTCCAAAAGGCAACCTTATTAACATTAACTGATATAGGTCGGATCAATAACATGTTTTCTTACAAACAATAATGTTGCAATAGATGGCAAAAAGAAGAGATGATTTTAGCATTTTCTGTTTAAAGTAAGATTCTCTTCAGAATGTTCCCTGCGCACATCTAGAATAAAGAATAGGCTGCAAACAAATGGCTACACTGCCAAAGGAATATTTGTATGATAAGTATAACAAATACAAGTGCAGGTATTGGTATCTTATTTAGACATCTAAGTTGGACTATAAAAACTTCAATGTCTCTTTGGTATTTTATCTCTTTAAGCTTTGAGCGATGCTCCCTTTCATTTAGCAGTTGGTTTTGGTATAGTACTGAGGTTCTTTTATCTTAAAGTCAACACTTAAGAGAACCCTTTCTCTATGATGACTTCAAAATAAAAGCCTTCATGGCTATATCTCTTGATTAATGATAAATAACTCCTCTGTGTTGTGTAGTTTGGGAATTAACAGATGGTTATGACCATTCTCGGTAACAAAATGAATGAACTCATATAGATAGCATCACTTGGTAAAATAGTCTAAATCTTCTCATATTACAAACATATCAACTCACATAGACAGAATAAGGGATGTTTCAACCTTTCCTATCTCTTTATGTAAGTGAATAGAGGTGTGTGTGTGTGTGTGTGTGTGTGTGTGTGGGTTTCTATTTTCTAGTAGCATTTACAATGGTTATTTAGCATACATACATACTCAAAGGTATACAATCATATACAAACCTACATAGAGAAAATTCTCAAATTCATAGTTATCAAACACAATTATATAAATGTATATATACATAGCTATACATTCATTTGTATATACATGATGGCATACAAGCATAGTAAAATTTATGTTTCTTGGATAAGTTCTTTAATACTTGATGAATGTTAGAATATGGATAGCATTGTCTATAATGTAAAATTGCATGAAAGCTCCTTACATTATCACGACTGCTCCAATTAAATGGTACATATGAACTATAGGAATAATAATGACACTTTTATAGATGGAAATCTCTCTGGATTTCTGAGTAATTTTAATATTCAAGTGGTTGGTATGTATAACTGTGATGTCTACAAAGGAAACTTATATTAAGAGTGTATGGATTACAAACACATTTCCTCTTAAAAACACATGTTAAAGAGAGAAGTTTTAAATAATAGTAATAAGAGAAACAAAATGATGAATCTGCTTACACATAGGCAAGTAAATGAGTACACATAATCTAATAATCCATTATCAATCTAATCATTCCATTAATTCAGATTATATCTAGCAATCGATTTAAAAATATATATTTGTTTCTATCAACAAATCAGCTCAAATTCAAGAATGATTATTATCTCCTTTGGTATACTAACAATGTTCTTAGCTAAAAGGAAAATGAGAAATGCAGGTAGTGATCATGGATAGGGCACCCTAGAATCTTCACGATGATGGATTTAACAGCTATAACCAGCAGGTAATGGTAATTAGAAGCAATGAAAATAAGGGGGTGTTGTTATAGCACTGTGATGTATTTCTAGACGAGCAATTTTCAGAAAGTCATGGAATATTTACAAAAAAAGAAACAGAAGCTTAGCTTAATATTGTCTATATATGTAACAACTAGCCACATAGTTGGCAAAGTGAGTATTCACTTCAATCCTGTGCTTATCACATTTAAGATTAAATTAGAATGGAGAGTTGGGCTCGAGTTATTCCTTCATATTAAAGAGCTAGGAATAGGGTTTCGAACGGAGAATGATGATTGGTTTCATGTCCCTAGATACCTGCATCACCTTCACTCCTTCGTGCTATGTAAGGGTAGGGACCAACCACCATGCCAGGAGAATGGACGCACAAAAAATGTGGTGGGTTATGTGCGACTACACGAGGGACTAGAAGATGGTGATAAACTCCGGGCATAGCAAGGAGGAGTTTGATAAATCATGCCTCAAATTTCAATTAGCGGACTATTGGAGGGATTCGACCATCAACCAAGTTGAGCATCAACAGAGTGTTGGTGGTGGTCGACAAAGGAAACGTGGTAATGCAACAACCTCTTCAAGAGGCCCATAGGGCCCAAGGCAAAGAAATTTTGAGGGTGATGGAAGGGGAAGGGGATCGAGGGTGTGGTTGCAGAGGAGGGGTCATACGAAACAACGAGGAGTAAGGGTGGAAACCAAGGATCCATAATTGTCAAACCCTTGGGTGCGATCAGTCTCAAGCTCAAAATTTTGTTTGGTTTGTTGAATTTGAAATGGTTGTCTTCAAAGTGTAGTCACTGAACTTTTCAAGTTGGTAGCTATGAATATTTTTTGTATTGACATAATGGGAATTGTTCATATTGAAGGTTGATATTACTCTTCGGGTGGGGGGAAGGTCTTTTTTGTATACATGTGATAACCAATGTACATGGTTCTATTGTTTTTAGATTCAATTATGTTATTAATTGTTTGATATTTATAAGCATTTGAATACGAAAGATCTTTTGATGAACCATTCACAAATAAGCGTTGAATGTGAATGCTATAATATCTTGTACCCATCTCCTAATCCTAAACATACATGGCTCGAGAGTTTAAAAAGTCTTGCCAAATTTTGTCAAAGTTTTGCAAAGTTATCTTCTGATATTGTCATTCCAAGATGTAGAAATGAAATAATACAAACCATAAAAACAATTCTTTGATTAGTAAAGGCTTGACTTGATGCATGAGCATCCCGCATACAATTGACATGAACACAAAACATTTTGTTTCAGTTGTTTGTTTCAAAATTTAAAACTTATTATAATAATATTAAGAAATATGAATATACAGTGAAAACATAATATAAGATGATAAGTTATCATTTATTATAATATATAAGTTTATAATAGTATTATTATTTAAATATTATAACATTGTAAATTTTTTCAACATTTTTTTATATATGTTATAAGGTGATGTATAGTTGAAAGCTTTTGATGAAAGAAAAATTTAGAGTCAATATAAAAAAATGTTTATAAATCATATCATATTTTTTTAAAAACAATAAACTTGTAGTCAAAATTAAAAACATTTTAAACTATATTATAATTTATAATGATTTTAACTGTAATTTGCAATGTTAGGTATAAATATAAATTAAACATATAACCTTTTATTTAAATAAATAGTCATTTAAAATTTAAAATATAAATATAAATAAAACTAAAATTCTATTAAATTTAGGTTTAAAAAATAAATAAAAATTCATGTGGTTCCTCTCCTTTATTTACAAAAATATTGTTTGCCAAATAGAAAATTCTAAAAGTTCTACTCATAATTAATGGTGTCATTTTTTAGCGAATATCAATAACAAAACAACAACAAAATTATACTTAAATAAATGAGATTATAAAATGTTGCAACATTAAAATAAACATAAAGAATATTAAGTATCTTAACATATTATCATAGAAATAAACACTTTGTTAATAAGAATTTAAATATAAAAAATAAAAATACAAGTAATTTGGAAAATAATATTTAATAAAAATATTACTAAAACTTCATAAAAATATTATATATGAATAAAATAATAAAAATTGTAATATTAATAAATTATAAATAAATTATATTAAAAGTAAATTTGTTAACTTCTATGAAACATAAATATAATATTTAGCAAATTAAAAAACATCTTTAATTAAAAGAAAAATCTAAATTAAATAAATTTTTTCTAAAATTTAATATATTATTTCTAAATAGATATAATAGTAAAAGAAATTTTTAGATTCAATTATGTTACTACCTGAATACCATCCACAAATAATCATTGAATGAGAATGATTTAATACATTGTGCCCATCTCATCTCCTAATCCTAAACTACATTGCTTGAGACTTAAAAAAAAAGTCTTCAATTTTTTGTCAAAGTTTAGCAAAGTTATCTTCTAATATTGTGATTGCAATATGTAAAAATGAACTAATACAAACCATAAAATAATTCTTTGATTAGTAAAAACTTAACTTGATGTAGGAGCATCTCGAGTGCAATTGACATGAACCAGAAACAATTTGTTTTAAAATTTAAAACTTGTTATAATAATATAAAAATATATGAATAATGAAAACATAATATAAGATGATAAGTTATCATTTTTTCCAAAAGGTGGCAGTGTCACTTCATATATAAATAATATATAATAATAACTAATCTAATACTGGTTAAAGAAGAACTCCTAGAGAAAAGAACCAGCAAGAAAAACTTCAGTCGTTGCCCATACAAATATATAAAATTACAAATCTTATAATTGGGGGTAAATATAACATAATCCCCATCTTAGCCAAAGGCTAAACAAAATATTAAAATGACAAACTTCCTGACTGAATTTCCGAGTCCCTACATAAGTCTTCGATGAAGGATGAATGCAAAAATGCAAAAAGGAGCAGCCCAAGTCAACTAATTTTCCATATATGATGTAGAAGACTCCCCACGAACTAGAAGGAGAGGTTCACCCACCGATTGAGAATCCATGTTAGCATTGAGATCCGGCAGAGGAAGCAATGAAAGAAGACGTGGGGAATGAGATGGATCCCCCAACTCAGTAGGAACAACTGGAGGAGAGGGATCAAATTCTATCAAGTCAAGAAGTGCATGTGTAACATGGTGCACCTTACGAATAAAACCAGAAGATAAAGATTTCCAAAATTGTTGCAATGCCAATTTCACATGTCGAAAGACATTCTCTCCACTGCCCTAGTAATATCTCATATACCATCATAACATTATGATTACATAGAAGAGTCGAATGGTAAAAGAGCCCACCAATCAATGTCAAACCTGACCGCATATCATACCTGCGAAGAGCCATAGGGAGTTTGTTCCCTTGCAAGAATTCTGGCTTCACAAATCTATCAACAATAAGGCCTGCCCTGTGGGTATGAACTTCAAAATGCCATATGTAAGCCAATTCTTCTTGCTAATGTCCATCGAAGCCAACCACCTAACAAAGATGCAGACATCAACAAATAATTACCCTTGCACAACCATTTCAGATTGCATGATGTCACCAAGTACAACATACTGTGAAATATCAGATGATATATCCAACGAATCAATTTCTATGATATCACTACCCAAGTTGGCAAGTGCATCTGCCAACTAGTTCCCCTCACGGTACATGCGAGATATAATAATATTTTCATAAGAGTCTATAACAGACCAAGCTTGTTGAAGAATATAAGAGATTCACCAATTTTAACATTTTCTTAAAATACAAGCATTGATTATAATAGCAGAATCCCCTTCGATATGGAGATGAGTAATATTTAAATTCTTAGCTAGAAGGACACCATGAAGCAATGCAAACGCTTAAGCATAATTGTTTGTACATATGGACAGATAATAAGACTTAAGGGAAACCATATGACCGGATGAATTTCTAATGCATACCCTTGTACCTGCTTAAGAAATGAAGAATTTGGAGGTTTCCATTTAACCTTGGAACGATCAACTTTCATGGATCTTACCCTTGGCAATTAAGGAGATGCAGGTACAGAGATACCCAACCATTTATTAACAATACTTGCATCCCAAGAGGAGAAAATAACATTTGAATCATAGAATTTTGAAACATGTGAGTTAACTAATTCAATGATAGTCCTTTCTATATGTGTACAAACATCCAAAATAGAAGAAGATTGTTGATGGAAAATTTGCTTATTCCTTTCCCACCAAATTGCCCAAACAACTGAGGAAGGAATGACTAACCAAATACATGCAAAGAGGGCAGATGAAAATAGAATTGGCCAAGAATCAAATAACTCCCACAAAGTAAAAGGCATGACAAAAGATAAGTTAAGCTTACTTAACACAAAGTGCCAACACTAAAGAAGGAGATGGTCAAGACTTTCCTCAACAAGCCCAAAAAATACACAAGAAAAAGGTTGAGCAATGTTTAATCTTACCAATCTATCAGAAGTGAGAATACATTTATTTAAAGCTAACCGTGAAAAGTTCCCAGCCTTAGGGAGAACAACATTACAACAAAAAACAAATGCTCTATGAGAAGAAGATGAAGAGTTGTGTTGTTGGATTACATTATACCCACCTTTCATGGTATATTTACTTGATTTGGAGGGACACCATATAATCCTATCAATACCTTGATTAAGAAAAATAACTCTGGAAGCCATGATTGAAACGAAAGATGTCTTGTGGTTAAAGGAGATAGGCAACAAAGAAGGGTCTTTCCAAACAACCACATTTGAAAAAGTCGTGATACTTTCAACATAATCAGAAAGTTTCCTACCCCAATTTTGCACAAAAATTGGAATAACATCTCGAAGCGAATTCTCTGAATTGAGTGGGGGAAATACATTCCAGGAATCATTCCAGAAATCAACATGATCTCTACCATTAGAAACTTGCCAAGAAATGTACTGAGTTGCAACATCTCTAGAATCCATTATGAAATTCCAAACTGAAGAACCCTTGGGAGGGTCCATGATTGTGAAGATTCGACAAGGAGACGGGGAATCAAGATATTTAGCTTGCATTAATTAACACCAAAGAACAGAGGGCTTAAAATATATATTCCAAGCTAGTTTACCTCCAAAGGACTTATTTCTGATAGCTAAATAATGTAAACCAACACCCCCAGATGAATAAGAAGAAGCCATCTTATTAAGTGAAACCAAAGGGATCTTCTTAATATCAGAAAGATTACCTTTCCATATAAAATCCCGAATAATCTTTTCAATAGAAGAAATAATTGTCTGAGGAGCTTGAAGGACCGCAATATAGTAGTTTGGGATAGCAGAAAGCATTGTTTTAACCAACAAAATAGGACTAGCTAAGGATGGCCACTGTGCCTTCCAAGCAGCTATCCTACTTTTAAGTCTATCTATGATGGAATTCCAAAAAGATGGCTTTGCTGAGCCTAAGAAAAGAGGAATACCAAGATAAGAAGATGGAAGGGATTCCAAAGGGAAACCCAAAGTATGAATTATGCTTGAAGAGACTGAACTAGGAGTGTTAAAGATAAAGATTAATGACTTGGCTCGAATCTGAAGAGTAAATGTCAAGCATGTACTTTATATGATGAGCTTCCTCAATATTGGAACTGCCATAAAGAAGGGTGTCATCAACAAACAAAGTCTGAGTGATCAACAATGAAGTACGTGGAATTTGAACACCCTTCCATAAACCCAACTCCAATTGTTTGGATGTTAACCTACTGAAGGCTTCAACCATAACAATAAAAATAAAGGGAGACAAAGGATCACCCTGTCTAACACCCTGAGTAGCGTGGAAATAACCAGAAGGAAAACCATTGATCATTACTAAAAATGAGCTCCAGAAAGGCAATTCTTAATCCATTTACACCATTTATCAGAAAAACCAAAATGTTAAAGGACCTTAAACAAAAAAACTCCAACATACTTTATCATAAGCTTTCATCATGTCAAGATTAAGAAGAAATGCAGGTAATTGACAAGAATTTACAGAATGAAGGACCTTGTGAGCTATAAGAGCACATTCTGAGGTCTTCCTACCAGGCACAAAACCACCCTGTTGAGGTGAAATGAGTTTCGAAATCAAAACTTTTAACCTCAAATAGATTGCTTTAGTGAAAAATTTATAAGCAGTATTACATAGAGAAATAGGTCTAAATTCTGTAAATGTTTGAGGAGAGTCTTTTTTGGGAATAAGGGCAATATAAGTCAGGTTGAAGTTTTTAAGGACAAAGCCCTTATTTTTAGATTCCTCCAATTCCAAAAGAAGGTCAAAACTAACCACATCCCAACATTTTTGGAAAAAAATAATAGTGAACCCATCAGGACCTTGGGAGTTGTCTAGTTCCATGCCAAACACTACATCATGTAATTCATCAACCAAAAAAAGTCTTGTTAAAAACTCATTATCATCCTAGGCTATCAAACGAGGAATGAAATCTAAAAGTATGTCCTCACTGGACTCATCAAGAATAAAAGGAGAAGGAGCAAGTAAGTTCTGAAAGAAAGAGACTGTTTCCATTCTAATATCTTATTCATTAGATAATGACACACCAAAAGTAGAGGAGTTAATTGAAAAGATGGTGGGGGTTTCTTTTTTAATCTTAGCAACCATCTAAAAGAAACCGGTATTTCTATCACCTTCCTTCAACCAAACTTCACGAGTTTTTTGACACCAATAAGATTCCTCCCTATCACATAATTCAGCCCAGTATTTCAAGAGTTCCTTCTTATTGTGATGAGAGACAGGGTCCATGCCATGTAATATGATATCCTCATTTATTGTTATTTTCTATTGAGTATAATATAGGCAACATTTACATCAAATCTTGAGTAGTATTCAAGAGTTTACCACTACAAAATATATAGTCTCTTGGTTAGGAGAAAAGTTTACGAGAAACCATACTAGACATCTTATGTCTATAATCAGATTTCATTGTCTTTTCTATCCACCCATGTTGTCTATCCATTATTCCCTTCCATCCACTTCAAGTATTTTGTTATTCTGGATGAATTTGTTGTAGGGGTGCACTATATCTGCAACTCTTGGTTGCGGAGGTATGGTTGTCAGAGGTATGGCTGCAAGTGGAATGGAAAACACTGATTCTTCTTTTCTTTCCTTCTCTCTGTTTTCATTCAGATGTCCAGAAACATTGTTCAAAGCTTCTCAAAGAGTGTCCTTTATGTCTGAGGTTGGGTTGTAGTGTAACCATAGGCTATATCTCTTTTGAGTACTCTGACTGCTCCATCATTCAACATATCAATGATCTTTTTCTCTTTTATCTTTATGATCACTATAACTCGTATTGCAACACTATGAAAAATGAGTCTCCTAAGAGACTCAATAAGGTGTCATGCTCTACCATTAAAGATGTCGTCATTACGCAATTTCCAAATGGACCAAAAAATTTCAACACATAGTATAGACCAAAAAAGATTAATGTTATTTTTAAGGCTCAAGAATTTCCCAGATATGATGTGCAACAAACTTGAATTATGATACAGGTATAAACAAAAAATTCCCCATACCTCTTTAGCAAAGAAGCACTCAAATAAGATATGATTTATGGATTCACGACATTTACAAAAAAGAACAAATATTAGGCTCCCCATTAGGTTTCTTAACCGACAGTCTATCTAGGAGGAAACACCACATGAAGCAATATATTTTTGGTTCTGTGGGTCTAGCCATAGTCCCATAAAGTGTTTGTTCCAGGAAGAAGTATCCAGGTTAAACTTCCAGCAAGTGTTGAGGTGCTCAACAATTTCATGGTTATTGGTGAGGAGTTTATAAATATATTTGGCATTGGTATTGGGGAGTAAAGTACCATATGGCTACTTAAGGTATGAAATCCTCTCATTGTTGCTCTTGCACCTCTTAGGAAGGCTTGGTTTGCTAATGGCTTCCCTCAACATGGAGTATGTTCTCTATTGTGGTTGTGGAATTTTAAACTTTGATCACAATTCTTGCTAGCTAATAAGACTCCCCTATTGAATAATATCTGTAGATTTCTTCATTCCTATATTTTCCCAACTCCTAGTAGAGCATCCATGAATTAATGCAAGTGGTTTATCATCATGTCTTAATTTCCACCACAGGAATCTCTCCTTACAGATCATATTTTTTTCATCAATGATATCGTTATTAGTGATCAGTTGTCTAACACTTTCCCAACTCTTCCAAACTTCCTTAAAGACATTAGAGCCAACAACTTTGATTTCAAATTTACCTGATAGGAGGTCATTGAGGTGCAACCCCTTCCAGGATGAGGTTTTTGTTGGACTGCCTCTAGCAATATTATTCATGTTTAAAACCTTCCAGGATTCCTCACTTTGAGTGGCTTTCACAATCCATTTGACAACAAGAGTGATTCCTTGTGTCCTTAGATATTTCAACCCCAACCCTCTTATGTCTTTGTTCATAGTACACCACTTCCACCTCACAAAAAGCCTTTTCCTATGACCCTTTCCATCAGACCACAAGAAATATTTGATTCTCTTCTAGACATAGTTGAACTGTGCCTAGTTAAAAAGCTAAGGAGAGGCATAACATATTGTATATGAATATATAATCTTTTGGAAATTTTGGAATCTTCCTGCCAAAGAGAGATATTATTTGTTCTATTTGCCCATATTTTTATCTATTTTATCATTAATTCATCCCCACATATCCTTCAAATTAGGATTGACTAAGAAGGGGATTCCCAAGTATCTAACTTGGTGGTTAAGGCCTCCCCTAGAGAGAGACAAAAATGTTACACCAACTAAGGGGGTGGTCATTCCATCCCAATGTAATTGATTTGGGGAGAGAGACTTTGCTTTAAGAGGCTGCACAAAATAGGTCTAGCTTGTTCGTGGGATTATAGATGTTATCCTCTACAAGTTCAATAATGATTGGCATGTTATTTACAAATTAAATGTTGAATAGTTCATCCACATTAGGTAGGTCAATGCCTTTAACTTTAGGGGAGAGTGAGTTGTCACTCAATAGGTAGTACAAAGCATTAGCTGACAATAATGACAAATAGTGCAGGTGCTAATGAGAATCATTGTTTTATTGATCTAGACAGTTCAAACAGTTCATATCTCACTCCATTAACCTCCACCCAAGCACTGGCTCCATTCACAAGTGTTTGAACCATTTGACAAAATAAGTTAGGAAATCATAGGCTCTTATGCATGATAAATATAAAATTTCATTCTATTATGTCGTTGGCTTTCTCATAGCCCAAGAGCAACATACACACCTACTGATTGGAATCTTTGGCCCAGTCCATGGCCTCCCAGCAAGTGATCAAATTATCCAAGATGTACCAACCCTCGACAAACCCAGTTTTAGTTGGATTAATCACATTGGATAATATATTTTCCAGCCTTAATGCAAGTACCTTGGACAAAATCTTGTAGGACAAATTTTGTAGTGTTATGGGCCTCGAATTTTTAATTAATGTTTTATCTCCCTCTTTAGAGATTTTTTATAAGGCCCAAATTAATATATGTTCCAAGAGATTTATTTTTAATAAATTTTACATATACCTAGATAAGTTCTTCCCCAATCCAATTGATATTATCCTTAGAAAACTCCACTGGGATACAATCCGACCGAGGGGCATTTTCATTGTTTAAGTTCTAAATGGAATTGTTTATTTCATCAACAGCTATAGGTTTTTCTAACAATTCTGTCTCTTTTGAAGAAACTTTCTTAGGAATAATGCTACTAATTTTGGATCTAGCATTTTCCATCTTATGGCCTACATCTTCAGAGGTGAAGAGTTTATTGTAATAGGCAACAAATGCTTGAAGGTTAACCTCCTAGGTATTGAGTTATTTTCCATCCTCCCATAGATACTCAATCCCATCCTTAGCTTCATTACGTTTGAGGATCTGAAATAAGTATCTAGATCCCTTGTCCCAATTGCTAGTGTAATTGAGCCTAGCTCTTGCCTTAGCTCCTTGAATCTTGAGATTTTGCAACTTCCTAAGAGAATCTCTGGACTAAGATAAATACTCCTTAGCTTCTATATTAGCAGGATGCTCTTGTAGGTATTCTTCATCCATGTAAAGGTTTTCATGCAGTTATGATTCAAGTCTCCTTTTTCTCTCTTCTTCCTCACAACCTAGAAAAGAGCTTTCCAGCGATTAATATTTTGAGACCATCTAATAACATTGATAGTTGTTTTGACATCATCATCCTTCAATAGGCTTATGTTTAGGGCAAACCCATGCTTATTTCGCTTCTCACTTCTAGATTTCCCTAGTTGGAATATGTCTCCAATAATATGATAATGATTTGATAAGGTATAGGGTATGAATTTCATGACACTTGCACCATTATTATCCTTTTCAAAGCTGAATACCTCTCTGTTAACATAAAATATGTCCAATCGGTAATAGATTCTTCTTTCCCCGTGCTGAAAGTTGGACCAAGTGTGCCAAATGCCTTTGATGTTGGCTTTGTTCCCTGCTAAAGGGTCAAATAAATATGTTTGTTAATCATCTTTTACTAGTAGTATTTTTCACACCCCTTCCATTCAAATTTTTTACCTCCCACCTTGTCTTGGGTACCTTCAATCATGTTAAAATCTCCACCAATAATCCATGTAATATTCTCCAATTGTAACATCCATTTCCATAGTTTTTTTTTTCTCTACGATCATTGGTTGCATAAACTGTGCAAATACCAACTTCCTCTCCATTGAGCTTGAAAGTGATCCAGACCAATATGTGACAAGGGGAGTAGCCTCATCTTGAAATGTGTTTACTCCATCTAGGTCCTATTAGTATAGCAGCCCCTCCCTTTCCTTTCTGATGCTTAGTAGTGAAATATTTAGTATCATCCATATACATTTCAAGTTGATATCCAGAGAAAAGCCAATGACTTTAATCTCCTAAAGCATAAGAATGTCAATATCTCTGTTCATCATGAGAAACCTCTTTATGACATATTTTTTGTTAGGGGATTCAACCCCTCTAACGTTCCAAGAGGCACATTTGATATCCATGAATAACATTTAGAGTCAGTATCCATTGGGGATTTTAAGCTTTTGTAGTAGCTAGGAAGCTGCTTCCTAGGATGTTTAGTGTCTCTTTTACTATTTGAGGAGCCTAATGTCCTTCCCCATTTATTTTTGGCAATGGTTTCTAAGGCTTCCATATCGTGGACTGAAGTTAAATTTTCGTTCTCATCCTTCTTGCTTCTCAATCTCCTCTTCCTCTTTTGTGCATTAAATATAAACACTTTTGGTTCCTCCTGAGCACTTATATAAGGCACTATTGCCAATTATTTTATTTCTCCTTCTTCCAACTTCTCTCCATTAGACTTCACTAGAGAATCACCATTTAGCCCTCTCTCCTGAAGTGCAATCATATTATGAGGGGTAGTGGCAAGGTTGTTCATCGAAATGTGGAGAGGTCTCAGGGGGGAGGTGGGGGGAGGGGAAGCAAGGATGACCACCAGGGAAACATTGAAGATTTTTATCCTCATTACCATATGCCAGTTTTAGGGCATCTAGACTATCCATGGATCTTGAAGCATCAGAACCACAGTCCTGATTCTTCTCAACCCAACCCCCAGGCTTCTCCAATATTTTGACAACCTTAGGGGCACTATGATGCTTGGTATGTTTCTTATCCATGGGGGAGGAAACGGTTGTCTCCTCAAGAGAATTTTGAATATTGGAGGGAAGAGGGGGGATAATAGCCACCCTAGTCTTTGAGATGTTGGTTCTAAATTTAGGATCTAAAAACCTCTTGATCCTCTCAAGGGAAATTTGATTTGAATTTTGAGTCCTATGTTTAGGATGGGTTTGCTTGGGGTTCAAGCCCAAAATTAAGAGTGTTGACATACCAAAGATTTTGAATACCAGGTAGTTCCATGTTTGTGTTTCTCATTGTGGGTTCCACCTTCTTAGTAAAAGGCTTTTTGCGAGTATCCAACTTAGCTACAATGGATTCCGAGTCCTTTTGAGGTTGCTTCTCATTATTTGGATGAGAAACATTATTAGGGTTGACATTGAATGAGGCAAGGATTTGGTTTGGTTCTGCATATCAACTGAATCATTCGGCTCTCCATTCAGTTTCGGTGAGAATTCATTTTTTCTTAATAAGAGGGCAAGAATTCCTCATGTGGCCTTCCCTCCTGCATAAAAAGCATACGTTTCTCTTACCAAGAAAAATTACAGCGAAAGAAATCAATTGGTCTTCAAATTTGATGTGAATCTCTTTGGGGAGGTCGAGACTCAGGTTAATGGATACCAAAACCCTAGCATCGGTGTGAGGTAGGAGATTATCCATTTTATCAACCCTAATCACATTACCAATGGGTTCCAGCGCTTGAGGAATGAGATTCCATAAAAATGGAGGGATATTGGCAATGGTGAGCCATCGAGGACAAGAGAGGGCAAGTATTTCATCTTGAATGACCTTAGGAGACCACGAAATAACCCTAAAGTTGCAGGCTTCAATTTTCCAAAATTATGTTGTAATGATTTATTTTTGATTGTTAGGGTTAACCAAAAATATTAGAAATAAACCCTGCAACATACAACAATAAGAGAAGTGAAACCCTAACCATTTCTCCCATACATTATGCAACCATTCATTTAAAGAATTTCGAGAAGGAAGTTTAGAGAGTTCTTGAGCCGCTAAAAATATAGTTGAGTTTTTTAATCTACATTTCTCTACATCTATCACCATAGCCATCTAAAAATTAGGCTTAATGATGAAGGCATCAATAGAGGGGCACTTACCTCCACAACCTCCTTGCGGCACATGGGTGTTTCCTTTTGCAGGTTGCTTGACGAACTTGGCTCCATCCGACAATGAGTGTGTATCTTCCTGAGCCTCCTTGAATGAACGCACTCTAGTCTCCATCGAGATAGAGGGTTGGAGAGATTGTTTGAAATGCGCATCTCTAGGCATCAAAGAGCCCATAGAGGAGGCAGGTTAAGTGTTTAATTAATGTTGTAGGAGAGGATAACCTCCCACACGCGGGGAAGGCCTCCTCTGGGGCGGGTCTTGGCCTAGTTGCAGAGCCAAGCAATCATTTTTTTCCTCCCTCATTCAAATGCATTTGTCATTTGTTTTCCACTCAAGTTATCATTTATTATAATATACAATAATATTATTTTAAAATATTATAACGTTGTAATTTTTTTCATAATTTTTTTTATATGTTATAAGGTGATATATAGTTGAAAGCTTTGATGAAAGAATTTTTTTAGAGTGAATCTAAAAAATATTTAAAAATAATATCAATTTTTTTTTAAAATAATAAATTTGTTGTCAAAATTAAAAACATTTCAAACTAATGTTACAGTTTACAAAATTTTTAAATGTAATTTACAATGTTAGGTATAAATATAAATTAAACTTAAAATTTTTTATTTAAATAAACAATCATTTAAAATGCAAAATAGGAATATAAATTAAACTCAAAATCTATTAAATTTAGGTTTAAAAAATAAATAAAAATTCATGTGATTCCTTTCCTTTATTTAAAAAGCAGTGTTTGTCGAATAGAAAAATTTTGCTCTAAAATTTCTACTCATAATTAATGGTATCATTTTTTACCAAATATCAATAACAAACTTTAGAAAAAAAGTGCTTAAATAAATGAGATGATAAAATGTTGCAAAATTAAAATAAACATAAAAACACAAAGAATGTTAAGTTCCCTAACTTGTAATCATAGAAATAAATACTTTGTTAATAGGAATCTAAATATTAAAAAAAAATACAAGTAATTTGGAAAATACAATATTTAATAAAAACATTACTAAAACTTCATAAAAATATTATACATGAATAAAATAATAAAATCTATACTATTAATAAATTATAAATAAATTATTTTAAAAGTTAATTTATAGATTCGATTATAAGCATTTGAATACTAAAGATCTTTTAATGGACGATCTACAAATAAGCATTGAATGAGAATGCTTTAGTATATTGTACCCATCTCCTAATCCTAAACATACATGACTTGAGAGTGAAAAAGTATTGCAAATTTTTGTCAAAATTTTGCAAAGTTATGTTCTAATATTATGGTTGCAACATGTAAAAATCAAATAATTCAATCCATAAACTAATTCTTTGATTAGTAAAGGCTTAACTTGATACAATCTACATGAAGCAAAAGCAATTTGTTTCAGTTGACAATAGATAGAGAATGCACCATTAGAGTTATATGTTGACATTAGAGGTTTAGATGCTGAGCTATAAAAAGAAGAAAAATACTGGAAATAAAGATAAAATGGTTTTGCGAAAGCTGTGGAAAATTTTGACATTAGAGGTTTAGATGCTGAGCTATAAAAAGAAGAAAAATACTGGAAATAAAGATAAAATGGTTTTGCGAAAGCTTTGGAAAATTTTAAGCATATGCATGTGGTAGGTGTAAAGCCAATCCCCACAACCTTTGTTAGTATCCTCACAACTCATGTTCATGTAAGAGATTTGGAACAAGATGTGTAACCACTCAGTTGCCATTTCTATACAAAAACCAAGAAGGATGAAGTTATTATAAAAAGACAAGAAACACATTTTGACAATTGTTCTTTTCTATCATACTGAGAAGAAAAGAAACATTGCCTAGAATATTTGGACAAAATGTTTCTTTGCCTTAGAGATAGTAGAAAGAGGATAGAAATAGCATGGAAAAGAAAATACCACGAAGAAAGTAAAACAAGGAAGGCGAAGAGCTGAGGATGAGTGGGCAAAAATTGAGATATAGAAAATGACAAGAAAGTAGTATGAGCGATGTTATGTGCAGAGGAGGTAATGTCTCTTGGGATGTTAAAAATTTGGGCAAAGATTTGCCTGTATAATTTTTTGAGTTGTGTTTGAGTTTTTGAGGTTGCAGACCAGAGGGATTTTTTCTTGCATCATAACTACTGATGTCACAGTAAAAAATAAGTGACAATCATAAACTAAAATGACTCCATGAACAAGTCCTAAACTTTATTTCTTTATTCTATGCAAAATGAATGCCTTTTTAAAAAAAATAGAAGGCACACAATGGTGAACAATTTCAACAACAAATTTGAAGCTGAAATTTTTGCCAACAATTTCAGAGACCAATGCAGCAGTGACCTTGTGTAGGCTTGGCGGAGGGCTGAGCATCATAGTATAGAATTCTGCAGTCAAATTTGCACAACACAGGACGGATCTAGAAAAGAAAAAATAGAACCAAACATATGCTAATATAAAACTGTGAAAAATAGAGCTATTGAATAAGAATGAAAAATCTATTAATCATTGTTCCATTTACATTATAATGCTTGTATATTTATACAAGTTTACCCTCTATTAACAATAGCAAATTAAGGTGAAGAGTGCAATCATGAATTTAAACAATAGTTCCTCTGTAGTTGGAAATGGTGATTCACAAATCATGGATCTGAACTAAAGATGAGACAGAAGTTAGAATTAACACCAACACCCCCCCTTAATTATAACTAAGGAGAAAAGAAAAACTTGATGGAAGGAAGGAGGAAAGAGGGAAAACCCTAGTGGGAACAAAAACCCCCTCAAAAATTAACACTAATTTGCATGGAAGCTACAATGTTGTAGTATCCTTCATTCTGAGGTCTCGCAAAAAGTGAAAATGAAAAGATGAGGCCCATATGTGCCTTCACAAAGAAGAGAAAGAATGATAATACAAAATGTACCATAGTGAATGTTGTAGTTGGTTCCTTTGCAATAAATAATGCCTCTTCCTTTAGGAAGATAAAAACCTCGAGCTATCAAATTGTTGAATTACCACTCAACTGAAATGCATGAAGGAATAAGATGAATGGTTCTGCAAAAAAATCAGGTATCTCCTTAGAAGGCAAATAGATCTCCTTCAAATTTTATGCCAAACCATCCAAACTCATATCAAATTGTGAGGAATTATAATGTAGAGAATGAGAAAGAGAATCAGAATGTTCTCTTACAATAATTGAAGAAGAATCGCCCTCATCAAAGAGAAAATGTATGCAATCAATAGTGTCATCTAGATCCGAAATGGGTGATTCCACAAACAAAAAAGAGATGTCTGGTAGAAATTGATCCCATGAAATTTAATCCAGAAAACAAGAATGAAGATGTTGAAGAGAATCCGAAGTAGCATTTGAAGAAGCCAAGATCTCTGTCAAACTGGCAAGTGGAGGTGACTGAATAGATTCCAATACTGGAGATGTAGAAAAAGGAAAATTTGGAGGAGATGTTAATGTGTAATCAAGACAATCAAGACTCTTCCAATAAGAAATATCCTCTTCAGTGTCATCATCATACATAGTATCATCCTCATTATCAAGGGAGAGAAGCATATCTGTAGCTGGATCATCTGGGAATGGAGATTCAGTTGGATCTCCATATCTTTCCCATAGATTGGCCCAAAAAGTGCATGGGCACTCAATGTGTGATAGAGCCCATGATGTGTGGTCCCCAACACTTAAACCAGTTAATTCTAAGACATGGTCATTTCTAATTTCCCAAGAAGATTTCTATCAACATGAACTTGGTTCAGGAATAAGTCCATACAAATGTGGCAATAGATGAATCCATCGACAGTGCTTTAGGATTCCATCACGCCATGACTTATAATTTCCTTCTTCCAAAGTGATGATACATGGGTGATATTTTATTCCCATTTTAGCCTTAGACTGTCCCTTTTTTTGGAACTTTATTTTCAGTTCATGAATACATAAAAGAAATTAAAAAACCCGAAGAACAATGAAAAAACTCATTCTAAAATAGCTCTCATTTGCAATACCTACAAAGAAAATTAATGCTCCTCCTTCCTAGCTCCCATGAGCTCTAATACCATGTAGAATTCTATAGTCAAATCTGCACAACACAGGATGGATCTAGCAGAGAAAAAATAGAAGCAAACATATGCTGATATAAAATAGAGAAAAATAAAGCTATTGAATAAGAATGAAAAATCTATTAATCATTGTTCCATTTACATTATAATGCTTGTATATTTCTACAATTTTACCCTCTGTTAACAATAGAAAATTAAGGTGAAGACTGCAATCAGGAATTTAAACAACATTTCCTTTGTAGTTGGAAACGGTGATCCACAAATCATGGATATGAACTAAAGATGATACATAAGTTAGAATTAAACACCAACACATAAGTGGTGATTGCATCCCACCCAAGCAGAAAGATGTCAGGGGCTGCGTAATACAACACTTAAAGAGTGCCCAAATTTCACTTCCTTTCTTAATAGATGATTCAAGAATGTGTTGTCCACTCCACAAAATAGATAGCAAATTTCTTTGAATCAAACTTCCATCCCATCATCGCTATAAAATTTATTTGATGCATGCTATAAATTCTTTCTAAATTTGATTAAAGATGTGATATTTGTTGTGTGGTAAATGATCAGAACATTCAAAATTTCCTCACTCCTAAATTACTTTGTTTGAGGGTACATATGCATGCTTATGTTTATGTCACACCAATCATGGTCAACACAATATTCAGGCGTACATGTGATGGCCATCAGGGTAGCACCACTAAAAAGTAGAAAACACGATACTAACATGATGAGATTTACTGTCAATGGAAAAATGGATGACAATCATTCATGGCATGAGATATTACATTCCATTGGGAGGTTTCACCCCACCCCCCACCCCCCCCCCAAAAAAAGCAGCCTATCTGCTAATTATACTATATAAATAATTGTTTATCTAATCAATTAATTAAGAAAATTTGTTAATAATTTTGGTTAACAAAAAGCATCTAAATCTATCATAATGTCAATTTATAGTAAATTTATAGTAAAGAGAGACAATTTTCCATGAAACCACAATAATACTAAAACAAGATTGAAGCATGACCCTTATTGGCGAACATTAGAAATGAGTCAAAATGATGCCCGTGCATTATAGACAACCAGTGGTCCATCACAAGCCTTGATTGTTCTCTCTCGATCCCCTATACCATTTTCTATGAATCATATAGAATATCAATCTAGTCATGTATCCTATATCCACATAGATTGTTTAGATATGGAATGTCTCTAGAATCAGTTGAGAACAAATTGTTTTTTTCCTATTTATGCCCTTGTAGCAACCTTTGGTGACTCACAAAGTGTGTCTTTGAGAGAAAAACTTACAAATTTATAAAGTGGATACTCCAATCATATTGATCTTTGATAAATGACAAATGTATTATTTAGGTGAGGTCTCAGAGAAGATGCTATATGCCATATGCAATTCCTCTCACTACTTGGTTATCCACGCAGTGGGGGCCATTCTTAGGGAGGAATTTTTAAACTCATGTCACAAAAGCCATATGAATATTGACAACGTTGCCATGTTCTTAGCAGTTGTAATGGAAATGGGAGGAATAAAAGAAAGGGCTAAAATTTTATGTCAGAAGGCCTTCAAAATTTTATTTCTTGGTTAGATTTAATATTTGTTGGTGAGTGTTGATGAGGAAGAGTTGATTCATCTCCCGTAGGACTACTATGTGGTTTGTCAGCGTTGGAAGTAGGTGCCCAAGTTTCCTACAATTACTACAATGGAGCTGAAGGCCTTTGAAAATAAGAAGTTATTTATTGTTAGAAATATTTTGTTCCTTAAGAAGCTCTTAGGGACAATATTGAATGAGGGAGGTGACCAAACCTCCAATCATAGGGAGATTAGCAAGATGGTTGTTACCCATGCAAGAATTTGATATCACAATAATAGATAAGCCAGGTAGAGAAAATGTAGTGGTGGACTTCTTATCTAGACTTCAAACAGAATAAAATATAAAAGTTATTGATGATAGTTTCTCTGATGAGCATTTGTTTTGTATTCATGTTAAGACACCTTGGTATGTAGACATTTCCAAATATATAGCTACAAATAAATTCCCACCCATTTCTCACCCAAGGAGAAGGGATTACTAGTTGAGAAGAGTTTTAACATTTCTTGGATAGCTAATTGCCTATTCTATACAGGACCAGATCAAGTTATGAGGAGATGTGTGAGGGAAGATAAAACATATGATATCTTTCATGCATGTCATGATGAACCATGTGGGGGTCACTTTGTAGCCAAAAGGACAACAACAAAGATACTAACTATAGGTTATTACTGGCCTACTTTACATAAAGATGCAACCAATTACACTAGGAAATGTGATAAATGCCAAAGGATGGGAAGACCCACCAAGTCTGATGAGATTCCCCTATATCCTCAAGTTGTAGTAACACCATTTGATAAATAAGGTCTAGAATTTTTTGGACCCATTGATCCACCTTCAAATGGTAACTCATACATCCTGGTATGCACAGACTATGTGACCAAATGGGTAGAATTTAGACCTATGAAGCATGGCAGAGACGACAAGATTGCATAGTTATATTAAGAGATATTCATAAGGTATGGAGTGCCAAGGGAGCTTGTCACAGATCAAGGAGCTAAATTCACCTCCACATTGATCAATGAGTACAATATTAGGAATAGGAAATCAAGCCCCTATCATCCACAGGCAAATGGTCAAGCATAAATTACAAATAGACAACTTGAGTAAATCCTAACCAAAATAGTGCACATTCGTAGGATTGGGTAAATAGACTCTCTGAAGTAGTTTGGACATACATAACAACTTGGAAAACAACCACAAGATTCACACCATTTAAAATGTTATATGTTAAGGCAATTGTCATGCCAATTGAGTTTGAGCATAACACTCTAAGAGCAACATTAGATCTTGAAATGGATCTCTCTGCAGCACAAAAAGCCAGAATCCTGCAACTCAATGCCCTAGATGAAATCATAAAATCAGCCCTGCATCAAACATAGTTAGTACAAAACCAAAGAAAAATATATAAAACCAAGAAATTCCCTGGGAGATTGGGCCTTTATATATGACTCCATATATAAATATAAAATGGGCAAATTAGAGACTAGATGGTTAGGGCCATATGAGATAATTGAAGTCTTCAATAATGGTGTGGTGTAGTTGTCAACTATAGATCCTATAAGATTCAAACTACTGGTGAATGGACAAAGAATTAGATTTTATCACAAACCGACCACCAAGGAGGAGTTTCTGTAGCAATTGAAATATTTTGAGGACTCTGAGGTTCCTACAACAAAAGTTGGAAGACTTCTTGTTGCATCACGTATTTAAATTTTTCAAAATGCATGCAATCATAATAAATATTTCCACGTTCGGTGGACATACTTCTTCGCAATAAATAACTGCCTTCATTCCATGTCACTTGTATGCCAGCTCTGATCCAAACTCCACTTCATTGATTTATTCTACCATACTTTCACCCAGGCTGACGATAACACGAATACTTCACGACATACACAAGTTGATCTACAATAATTATTCATGTCACGTCCCAAAAGGTAGACATTTATGTTTTTTTATTGCTAGTATGTGTATATATATTGCATATTTCTTGTCCAACCTGTCCTCTACCATTCACATATGTGGACACATGTACAAGTTTTAGTGGGGGGTAGGGGAATGTCTTAGACATGTTATCTCCATGTCATGTTTATCTTAAACCACAACATCAAATCATGAGTTAAGTTATCATTAATGTTGTGGACTTCAAAAATTTGAACGAGTTGATGTGGCATATGAGGCATTTAAAATCTTTTCTGCATATTTTAGAGTACTTCCTAATTAATTTTTCGTACCACCAACAAAATGCTAGAGCTAATACCTCCATGAGAAATCTTTCTATAACTTACCAAAATTACAAAGCCTAAATTTAGAAATAGAAGAGGGTTTTGTGAGTTTGTGAGTAACAGAGGGTTCATGTTGAAGAAGAACTTGGTTGTAGAAGAAATTGAGGGTTGATTGAACTACCAATTGTAGAGGTTTTGAATTGTAGAAACTTGGTCTTCCAATTCTTGGGAGCTTTTGAAGGGTTTGTTGTCTTTTGTTGAAATTTGAGAAGAATTCTGGTATACATCATGGGTGGACCACCTGTTAGACATGAACCTACCATGCATACAATGTTGCTCCAAGGCCCAGTTTGTGTAGAATCATTCAAGAATTATAGATGAATTGACTATTTCCTGAAGCTGAATGGTTATGATGATAACATTGCAAGAGAATTTGACCAAACATTCTCCAATGGGAAAGTGAGGGTTAAAGTATTAAGGGTGATAGCTACTGAGGAAATAATTGTGGAGGTAAAAAGACTCCCAGCTGTGGGGGAATAGTTTCCTAAAGCACATAATTCCAGGACAGTCAGGGCTCAATTCACACACCCTAGAGACCCTCCGCTTGAGGATGATAAACAAGGGGCTAGAAGATTGTCATTACCTCTTGATTGGAAAGAAATATCAATATATATCATCAAATACCTGACATGTGAGGACAAGTAATCCTTCTTACATTATGTGCACTTCAAGTTGTTGAGCCATATGTGTCATGGGTTTCAAGTTAATGTGCCAAATTAACTTTACAACCTTCTCATCATCAGTGCTTGAGAAATGAAAAGAGGTAGGATTCCTTCTGCTACCCATCATGGTTTGATTAAATTGTTGGTAGAGAGGTCATTAAGAGATGTCTCCCAGATGACATGGGAAGATTTTGTAGTTGTTAGAGTGTTTCAGATTGAAAATGTAGGACCTAGTGGTAGGCTCATCATATAGAGAATCAATACTCCTAAGGGAAGTGCAAAAGTAACAATGGGAGCCTCATCTTCTAGGGCTTCCCCTAATTTTGAGCCTCATATAGCCACAACCTCACATGACCATGGGTCAATAGAACCCTCAACTACCAATGATGAAGAAACCTCTGTAGCAAACCCTAGTGTTAGTAATTCATCTCAAACACCTGCAAGGACTAGAGAAACTACCAGGGAAGAAAAGGGGAAAGGAAAACTTGATGAGTGTGTTAAAGAGGTTGAAGAAGAACAATTCTTGAATTTTTAACTTCAAGTTCCAAGTAGAGGAAAAATGAAAATACATCTCCTGTAGCTTAGTTTGTATGTAAAACAAATAAGAAGAAAGTTCATGTAGCCACTAAGGTGCTCCCTCAAAGGAAAATCTCTAGGCTTAGCAAAAAGGCTATAGAGAAGGGAGAAGTTCCTATTGGAGTTCATGAAAATTCAACCCTACAGCTGCCAAGAATCACCTGCATGCAAACCTGTCACAGAAAAATAGAAGCAAAAGCTATGGAGGCCAGAAATAATAGATCGATGAAAGAGGAAACATCATGTGCAAAACAATACCTTCTCAATGCAATAAAATCCTCAATAATCTATAATTACAAAGAGATCAAACCTTATAAAGGTGATCAAAATCCTAAAGGGTAAAAACCTAGGTTGCATGATAATACTTAATAAAAGAATTAATTATTATATACCTAAAGTTTAGCTTAAGTAAACTAGAGATAATAAGTGGCTTAATAAATAAATAAAAATAATTTAATTAATAATTGAAATAAATTATTACTCTAACACCCCCCTTAAGATAAACTTAGGGAGTAGCTAAAACCTAGAAACAACTATTGAAAGCAGGAAATGAGTCTCGGCAACATGGCTTGATTAGGTACCCAAGTACAAAAAATATTTGTAAAGAGGAGAAAAGGAGAAAAACTAGCGGGAAAAACCCCTCTTTGAAAAGAGATGAAGCCTAGTGAAGGACTGAAGGATCCTCCAAACTAGAGAATGGCCCAAAAAATAGGAACAAAGGATGAACATGAGGCTGCAAACATTGTCAAAGAATAACTGTTGGAACCTCCACTGTAATAGAATATGATCAGGTAGAGAAGATTGTAATCTACATGAGTGCCCTCAAATGACACTATTGAATCAGGATGGAAAACAAAGGAAAACATCGGAACTCAAAGATAGAGATGACAAAAAATACCAAAGTCAGAAGAGCTTATCAAAAGATGTAAGGATGCCTCCAAAACAAGAATGAAAGAGTGTCCATATGGTAAATGATCCATCTCACCGAAATGCATAGGTACCTAGCCACTGCATCTGCCTAGTACATAGGAACAAATACTGAATACATAGCTCACTCTATCAAACCAAGGAAGCATTAGAACCAACAGGAGATAAACCCCCCCCCCCCCCCCCCCCCCCCATAATGCTGAGTAGGGAGAGGCATGATAGGTACACTGAACCAGACTGCCAAGAACAACTGCATGTTGAAGAACCAGGAATATGGAAAGTGCATAAGAAAGTACAAACACATATAAAACATGGTGTCATGGAAGAATCACTCTCTTAACACACATCATGAGGCTAATATCATGGAAGGAATACTCTCTTGACAAAGGTAGATGGCTAACAAAGCAAACATCAAACCCCCATGGCACTTTATAATGTAGTGCAAGTACAAAAATGCACAAAATGTGCAAGATCCCAAGCATGCAAAAGATAACACTTTATCTCAGTGTGTTTGAAAAAAAAAATGCTACAGAAATAGATGTCTACAATGCCCAGGAATGATAGAAAGTTGTAGGAACATAAATAATAGCTAACAAGGAGTCATCCCATGCAAGGAAAATGATCCCAGGACCTGAAACATCCAAGATATTCACCAGATTGTAAAAAAAGAAAAAAAATTAATAAAATATATCTGGAGAAGATTTTGGAAATGAGACCTATACCAAAAGAAAGAGTACATAACCAGCTTTCCAATGATGTGCGAAAGTCAAAAAATGAAGCCCAAATGAGCAAGATATAGCTCCTGGAGTGCAAAAAGGAACCCTGACTTTGACAAGAAAAAAACCCTGCAAGACAGAAAAAATCAGAAAACCAAACCTACAAAATCATATCGGGCTCAGAACCAACTTTCTAACGATAACTTGTTTATCCAAAAATGCCTCCGTTTGCTGAAGATATGAGCAAAAAACCGAAGAGAGCTAAAAAATAAGAACTCCAAGAAATCTTAGCTAAATCTGGCAGAGCTCCACTAAAACTAGCATTTCCGCTAAATATGGTGGGAATACCCAAATTTTGGCCAAATGAGCAAGATATAGCTCCTGGAGTGCAAAAAGGAACCCTGACTTTGACAGGAAAAAACCATGCAAGACAGAAAAAATCAGAAAACCAAACCTACAAAATCATATCGGGCTCAGAACCAACTTTCTAACGATATCTTGTTTATCCAAAAATGCCTCCGTTTGCTGAAGATATGAGCAAAAAACCGAAGAGAGCTAAAAAATAAGAACTCCAAGAAATCTTAGCTAAATCTGGCAGAGCTCCACTAAAACTGGCATTACCGCTAAATATGGTGGGAATACCCAAATTTTGGCCAAAATTGGCAGAAAAAACTAGGCAGACTACTAATGACGTCAATTGACATGGCGACCATGCAAGAAGTTTTTTATTTTTTTAAAGAGGAAATATTCTCAATTGATTCAATAATAGATTACAAAATACAATATGATTCAAGATCAATCAAAATTGATTAACAAAAACAAAGATATCAAACCTTATAAAAGGTGATTAAAACCCTAAAAGGGAAAAACCTAGGTTGCATGATAATAATTAATAAAAGAATTAATGATTATATGCCTAAAGTTTAGCTTAAGTAAACTAGAGATAATAAGTGACTTAATAGTTAAATAAAAATAATTTGATTATAATTGAAATAAATTATTACTCTAACAGTGCCAAATGGCAGTATTGCTATAGAAACCTTTGATTTTGTTCAAGAAATCCCCTAGGAAGAAGAGAATGAGCCTATATCTACATATGTTGAGCAGATGGTTGATCCTCCTGAGGAGTGTGAAATGCAAGAGGAAGGTTCTCCAGGAACACCTACTGAAAATTTTGATGAGAGGGAGGAATTATATGGGGAAGAAGTGAGAGAAGAAGTCCCACTAGTTCAATATAATTTGGACACTTAGGAAGAAGAGGATCAATCAGCAGAAGGTTTGGGATCACAGGGTCTTACTGACCTCATAGTTGCTGCAGAAAAAATGGAGGAACAATCAGTGTTGCATTTAGAACCACAAGAATTACAACTAGTGTTGTTGACAGAACAACCTGAATCAAGTACAAATCAGGAAAGTAAGAAAGAAAGAATATTTGAGCAAGAAATCCCTAGTTCATTTACTTATCATTCAATTTCTTTGGATTTCTTTAAGAATATGTTGTATCTTCGAATTGAATGTGAACTTGAGAAAGATAGGATGCAACGAGTTATTGAAAATCGGAAAAGGGAAATTGAAGATAAGAACGATGAAATAGTTTCTCTTAAAGAGAAGGTGACAAAAATATCCACTTTGGTCACACAGTTAGTGTAGGGTAGGGCACCTCCAAGGGTCTATTCCATGTATCTGAAAGAACAATGTTTGAATTTCAAGTTAATGAGAGTGATCAAGGATTTAAATCCTTCTTTGGAAATACCTAAAGAGTTTTTGTAGGCGTATGAGTGTTCTCATATAGCCATTAAGAACCTTCTATGTGAGTTGTCTTTGCATATACTTTTTGTCCCAAATGATAGTAATTGGAACCCATTGTTGTTTACTGGAGACATTCAATTAAGGGCATTTATGTCCTCGATCTAGAATGAGATCAGCTGGGGTGGTCAAGTGAGGCCACATAGAGAAGAAGACAAGAACATTACGCTGACATAAAGGGCAGAATGTTGTGAGCCTCGTGGTTTGTATTATGATTGGCAGATAATTATGAAGCACTCATATAAGAAAGAGCACAGGGAAAGGATTACAACCTTGAGAGAATAAGCATACGGGGAATATGAATAAATGGATGGGAATCAGGGATAGATAGTCATCCCCCATCTAATCCAGGGATGGAATAGCTTAACAAGGGATCTTCAGAAAGGTGAACCACATGCCCCACAGAATTATCATGTTGCAACACAGAGAGACCTAAGGTATATCTGGTTGGGTAGCACAAAGGCACATGACTGGCTTTCACTCACTTTCCAGCCTCCAATACTCTTATTTTGCTTGCTAAGAAATGCAAAGGATGAAGTATCCCATGATCTCTCAGTAGAAATTTTTAGATGATAGAGATTGGAGAAACTGGAGGGATACTACTAGAATCTAGGAATGGTGGAGCAGGGCAGAGCTCAACTAGTGACTACTGGATCAATGCCAGAGTTAGAAACTTTTCTCTTGTTGGAGGACTAGAAAGGGATTAGTGGGGGGCAAATGATGAGCTCAAATATTGTCTCAGATATTATGTCACTTTGTCATATTGTGTGTATCTTGTTCCTAGGTGGTCTTGATAGTTTGTTCATAAGCTATAGTTCTTAGTTGCTTTAGGACAGTTTGATGAACTTAAACTCATGGACCTTGAGCTTATACTTTTATATCTTTGTTGTGGGTAGTAGAAACTCTTTTATGGTTAATATGCAATGTGTGTGTGTGTGTGTGCGCGTGTTAGGTTAATTATGGATTAATGAATTGATACTCTCATAATGAAAGAATATCTATGTGCTACATATCTTGTTCCTATTAACATTTATGATGCAGAGAGATTAAAGGAAGCACTGATCAACAAATGGTGCCCAAGCAAGTCATGCCTTTGAAGACCAAGTCCATGTAGCTCAGTAGGGATTAACATTTGAATAAATCTACTAATGAATTGATCACAGCTCGTATGGAGAAAGTCAGATGGTTACTATTAATGTGGAATCAATCTAGGAGTTAGTGGAAGCTATATCTACTCTTTATGTTGTTGAACAAGTCTATTTTTCCTCATTGTGGATTGTTTCCTCCTCCTTTCTAGTGTTGCAATAATTATGATCTACCTATTATTTTTGTGTTGATATTTTAGTGGTTAGTTAGTTAGTTAGTGAGTTTTTTGTTATAAACAAGATGTTGCACTTCTTTGGAAGTTAGCTCAGTTGGATAGATTGATAATTCATGTAACAACATATTAGTTTTTAATAGAGCTCAGTTGGATAGATTGATAATTCATGTAACAACATATTAGTTTTTAATAGAGCTCAGTTGTTTTTAGTAATGACTTGTAATCAACACATTTTGCAAGTATGAATAAAGAAGATATGTTTTGAGTTTATAAGTGTGTAATCAAGTTTAGAGTACTCACTCAAGGGGGCCCACTTGGTGAGTAACTCTTTTTAGTTTCAGCAGTAGTTTCTTTGGGTTTTATTTACAAGTTTGGGAGTTTGTCTGTTCCTGCAACTAAAGGAAGACAAAGTAGTTAATGTCTGCACATCCTTAACTTTGTTGAAGAAATTTGGATAAGCTTAGTTTAGCATTTTAATTCTATTCAACATTTGAGTTATGTTCAATACCAACATTTATCTTTTGATTATTTACCTTTCAAGCATTGTTTTCCTTAAAAGTTATAAGTTAGCATGGCTTTGATAGGAACTTAGTCATATACATTGTAGACCCATTTCAAGTTCATACACCCTGGTTTGACAAGTAAATGAGCCTTCACCATGGGAAAGATAACTACTCAATTTGGATGTCCAATCCCTAAGTTGAGTTGTATAACCTAGTTATTATTCTATTTGAGCACTCAAACATATCTGAGGATCATAATCTATCCTTAAATAGTGAGAAGTGCTTCATGATGATGAAAGGAGGAGTAGTACTAGGACACTACATCTCACCAGCCGGTATTCAAGGTTGATCCTACAAAAATTAAATTTATTCTTAACCTTCCTATTCCTACAAAGCAAAAAGATGTTAGAAGCTTCTTGGGACATGCAGGGTATTATAGGAGATTTATCAAATACTTCAGTAAAATGGCAGGACCTCTGTATCTTTTGTTGACCAAGGATTCAAAGTTTGATTGGAAAAAACCATGTGAATAAACCTTCTTGCAGCTAAAGTCACTCCTCACTCAAGCACCAATCCTTAGGGGACCTAACTAGTCATTGCCTTTTCACATCAATAAAGTGCATCTCACCATGCAATTGGGGTAGTCTTAGGCAAAAAAGAAGGTACAATAGAACATGCAATCTATTTTATCAGTAAAAATATTCAAGGAGCACAACTGAACTACACAGTCATAGAAAAGGAACTCTTAGCAGTCATATATGTCCTTAATAAGTTTAGGCACTACATCACTGGGTATCAGATATATGTACCCTCAAATCATGCAATAACTAAACATCTAGTGAACAAACCTACAATCATAGGTAGGTTAGCAAGATGGTTATTATTGATGCAAGGTTTTATTTTTTTATGGAGGGTTCAGACTTGCGAGGTTTCCCAGAAAAAGCACAAAGCCTACAAGAAACCAACCAGTGAAGGCCACCACAGAAATATTTTAGCAACATGATGCGAGCGCACTTGTACATGAAACCTCTTTGACTAAGAGCCAAGGACTAAGGGGTATCCATTCTGCCAAACTCTCCCGGGGCACGATCCCAACCTCATCCCTTATGATGTTGGAGCCTTGCACTCAACAAGTCTTGATCTCTGGTGGGCTCATTAAGAACCATTCAACCTCACCAGTAGACCATGGGCCCATTGACATTGATGTAAGAATTTGATATCACCATAACTGATAAACCATGTAGAGTTAATGTAGTGGCAAACTTTCTTTCAATATTGCAAGTGCAAGAAGATTCTGAGAGTATAGATGATATTTTTCTAGATGAACATTTGTTTTCTATAATTGTTAACACCTTGGTATGCAACATTGCTAACTATTTAGCATCTAACAAGATTCCTCCTCACTTTACACCAAAGGAGAAGAGATTGATGATTGAGAAAAGTTTTAACTTTTCTTGGATAGTTGATTGCTTATTTTACATAGGTCCATATCAGGTCATGAGAAGATGTGTACGAGAAGATGAAACTTATGACATTTTGCAAGCATGCCATGATGACCCTTGTGGAGATCATTTTGAAGCCAAGAGAACAACCATGAAAATATTGACTATTGGATATTATTGGCCTTCTATACACAAGGATTCAGCTCAATACACCTAGAAGTAAGATATGTGTGAGAGGATGGGGAGGCCTACCAAGTCAAATGCGATGAAAATATACCCTCAGGTAGTTGTAATACCATTTGATAAATGGGGTTTGGATTTTATTGGCCTCATTTATCCTCCATCAAATGGTAAGTCCTATATTCTAGTATGTAATGGCTATGTCACAAAATGGGTTGAAGCCAGACCAATGAAGCATGCAAGGGATAATAAAGTTGCAGAATTATTGTATGAGGAGATCTTTACTGGGTATGGGATGTCTAGAAAAACTATAACGGACCAGGGGGGGAAATTTACATCAAACTTGATAACAACAATAATGGAAGAATACAACATCAGGCATAGGAAATCAACTCCCTATCATCCGCAGGAAAATGGACAAGCAAAGATAACCAATAGGGAGACTGAATCATTCTTAACAAAAATAGTGGAGGTTCATAGAAATGATTGGGAAAATAGTCCATCAAAATCAATTTGGGCCTATAGAACTACATGGAAGACCACAATAGGATTTACTCCATTTGAAATGCTTTATGGAAAAAAATCGTCATGCTAATTGAATTTGAGCATAATGCCCTCATAACTACATTACATCTTAACATGGATTTGTCTGGAGCACAAAAGGTAGAGTCCTGCAGCTCAACGCCCTGGATGAAATTAGAAAGTCATCCCTTCATCAAACAAATTTAGTGCATAACCAAAGAAAGACATGGCATGGTGAGAATATAAAAGACAATAAATTTTACCCTCGAGATTGGGCCTTGCTATATGACTCTAGATATCAAGATAACATGGGCAAGTTGCAGACTAGATGGTTAGGGCCATATGAGATAATTGAGGTCTTCAATAATGGTGCAGTGTAGTTATCAACTATTGATACAATTAGGTTCAAACTACTGGTGAATGGCCATAGACTCAGATTATATCACAAACCTGCCACAAAGGAGGAGTTCATGCAAAAATTCAAATCTTCTGAAGTCGTTGAGGTTCTTGCAATAGAATTTCTAAGACTTCATGTTGTGTCATGTCTTTAACTTTTAAAAATGCATGCAATCATAATAAATACCTCCACATTCTGTGGATGTACGTGTTCTTTGTAATAAATAGTTGTCACCATTACATGCCACCTATCTTCCACCTTAACTATAACCCACCTTTAGTGAAAAATTTCATTGTGCTTCAAGCCAGATGAGGTCAACATGAGCATTGCTTGGTATGTACTTTACTGGGCTGCATTTATTACTTTAGTTAGATCCACAAACCATGTATGCATTTATATTTATTTATTGCTAGATTTATTTATTAAACCTAAATTTACTTCACTTATATATTTCACATATTCCTTTGTCCAACATGACATCTTTCGTTCACATACGTGGACACATGTCAAAGTTTAAGTGGGGGGCAGGGGAATATCTTAGCCATGTCTAGCCATGTCATATCCATGCCATGATTGCCTTAAGAAATAACGTCAAATCATGAGTCAAGTCAAAATTAATCTTGCAGCTCTCAAATATTTTAAATGTTCTTGATGTGATGTTTGAAGCATTTGAACTCTTTTTCATATATTTTTGTATGTGCCTACTAATTAATTCCTCCTACCGCAATAATGAATATCTTTATAATCATTATTTGCCATAATTACCTAAACTGCAAAGCCCAAATTTAGAAATAACAGAGGATTTTTTGAGTTCATGGTATAGAATAAATTGGTTGCAGAAAGGATTTGAGGTTGTCAGAGCTTAATTTTAGCAATTGTAGATATTTCAAGTACTACGTAGTCGAGTTTTTTAGTTCTTCGAAGCTTTTTAGAAGGGTTCATCATTTTCAGTTAAAATTTGAAGAAGAATTTTGTATACACCACGGGTGGACCACCTGTTAGACATTAGCCTACAATACATACAATGTTTCTCCAAGACCTGGTTTGTGTAGAACCATTCAGGAATTGTGGATGGATTGACTATTTCCTGAACCTGATTGGTTACGATGATTAAAATTCAAGATAATTTGCCCAAACACTCTCCAATGGGGAAGCAAGGGTTAAAGGATTAAGGGTGATTTCCATTGAGGAAAGAATTGCAAAGGTAATAGGACTCCCAATTGTGGGGGAATAGTTTCTTGAAGCACATGATGCTAGGACAACCAGGGCTCAGTCCACACACCCTAGAGACCCTCTGCTTGAGGTTGATAAACAAGGGACTAGAAGATTGTCATTACCTCCTGAATAGAAATAAGTGGTAGTGTATATGTCATGTATTTGACATGTGAGTGTAGGCAATCTTGCATGTATTTTGTACATTTCAAGTTGCTAAGTCATATGTGTCATGGGTTTCAAGTCAATGTGCAAAATTACCTTTATAATCTTCTCACCATTAGTGTTAGAGAAATGCAAAGAGGTAGGATTCATTCCTTTACCCATCAAGGTTTGATTAAATTGTTGTTAGAGAGGTCATTAAGAGATGTCTCCTAGATGACCTGGCAAGAGTTTGTAGCTTTTAGAGTGTTTCAGATTAAAAACGTAGGACCTAGTGGTAGGCCCATCATGCATAGAATCAGTACTCCTAAGGGAGGTGCAAAAGTAACAGTGGGAGGCTCATCTTTTAGGGATCCACCTACTGTTGATCCTCCTATAGCCATAGTGTCACATGACCATGGGTCAATAGAACCCTCAACTACTAATGATGAAGAAATACCTGTAGCAAACCCTAGTGCTACTACTTCATCTCAAACACCTGCAAGGACTAGGGAAACTACTAAGAAAGAAAAGGGGAAAGGAAAAATTGATGAGAGTGTTAAAGAGGTTGAAGAAGAACATATTAACAAATATGTAACTCTGGGTTCCAAGTAGAGGAAAAAGGAAAATACACCTCCTGCATCCACTTCTCCTGTAGCTAATTTTGTACGCAAAATAAATAAGAAGAAAATTCTTGCAGCCACTAAGGTTCTCCCTCAAAGGAAAGCTCTAGGCTTAGCAAAAAGGTTGCAGAGCAGAATGAAGAGAGAGATGCAAGTATTCCTATTGAATCTTTTGAATCCCTTTATAAAATTCCTCAGGAAGAAGTTTATGTTACCAATAGTCCTGAGAAGAATGAGCCCATACCTGCATATGATGTACAGATGGAAGATCCTATTGAGGAATGTGAACCACCAGAGAGAGAAATTAGTGAAGAAGATTCTCCACGAACACTTGTTGAGCAGGTTAATGTGTTTGGGGAGAGTAATGATTTGCATGAAGAGAGAGAGAGAGAGAGAGAGAGAGAGAGAGAGAGAGAGAGAGACCCACTACTCATCAGGATGCAAAAATTCAAGAAGAGGAGGAGCAGACAATAGAAGGTCTGGGATCACAAAGCCTTGATGATCTCATAGCTATTGTAGAAAAATTGGAGGAACAACCAGTGTTGCATCCAAAACTTCCAACATTACAACTAGTGTTGTAGATAGAACAACTTGAATCAAGCGCAAATCAGGAAGATAAGAAAGAAAGAATGTCTGAGCATGAAACCCCTAGTTCCCTTAATTTTCATTCAGTGTCTTTGGAACTTGAGAAAGCTAGGATGCAATGAATTATTGAAGCTGAATGGGAACTTGAGAAAGCTAGGATGCAACGAATCATTGAAAATAAAAAAAGGTAACTTGAAGATAAGAATGATGAAATAACTTCACTTAAAGAAAAGGTGACCACAATATCCACTTTGGTTTCATAGTTAATGCAGTGCAAGGCACTTCCAAGGGTCCATGCCCTGTATTTGAGAGAACCGTGTTTTAATTTCAAGTTACTAAGAGTGATCAAACATTTAAACCCTTCTCTGGAAATACCTCAATATTTTTTGAACGCATACGAGTCTTCTCATGTAGCCATTAAGAACCTTCTTTGTGACTTGTATTTGCATAATTTTTTTGTCCAAAATGATACTAACTTGTATTAAGAACTTGTGTATCATTTTTCTGCATTCACTCAATTTTGTATTTAATCTTTTGCATCTAATTTCATGGATATGGGTAGGTGTCAGTTTACCTTTTCTGCTTTCCTATGAAAAACATACTCCATATTTACATTCATTGTATACCTTTTAAAGAGGGAGTTGCACCTCTCAAATTCAAAGGAAAGTTGTCAATCCAATGACAACTTTGCCAACTGTTAATGCTCTTTGTTCTTCTTGCTAGGTATTTGGAGTTAGTTTGTGTATTTAATTTTTGAAGGACAAATCTTTTCACTAACACATTTTTGGTGTCTCCGCTGGGGACTCAAAATCAAAGATCAGTCCTTTATTTCTTCATGTTATGAAAATATCTATGTATAAAGAGGTTGTAGGTTCCGTATAATTATCATTATCAATCCAAGAGTTATGAGAAAGGGGAAAATACCAAACCCTACCATCATGGAAATTCTTGAGATGGGTGACAAAGTATTACATGACTTCTGCGATCACTACAAGGAAAGCATTTATCATGCTGTTAAAACTAATATAAACATAGAAGACGATCATGCATCCACATTGTTATGGAGGAGTCTTTGTGCAAGATTTCACAAGCTGAAAGATATGGAAGAGAAAATACATCTACTGCAAGCTTATAAGAACAAAATATTACAGCTTAAACAAGAATTGAGAGTTGATAATGACGAAGTTCCAGCTGTCCTGAAATCTTTTTGCTCTACAAATTTTTCAGTCTTAAGTGAACAAGATAGGAGAACACAACTTATAATTTTGTTGTTCTTATAAGCATAAATTGTGTGTATGTTTATTTTTGAATTCAATTTAATTCATCCATTACAAAGACCTGCTGCTCATTCTTTTCTAGTTTCTCACTTGTGGGTGTGGAAGAGGTGACCCATGTATCATTTTTCTATATTCACTCAATTCTGTGTTTAAGCTTTTGCATCTACTTTCATGGTTATGGGTAGGTGTCAGTTTACCTTTTTTGCTTTCTGGTGAAAAGCATACTCCATATTTACATTCATTGTATACCTTTTAAAGAGGGAATTGTACCTCTCAAATTCAGAGGAAAGTTGTCAATCCAATGACAACTTCTCCAAGTGTTAGTGCTCTTTGTTCTTCTTTCTGGGCGTTTAGAGTCAGTTTGTGTATTTACTTTTTGAAGGACAAATCTATTCACTATCATGTTGGAAGGTACGTAGTTGTCACCAAGTATGAGCTACCACCCACATATGGATGGTTAGATAGAGATTGTGAACAAGTGGTTGGAGGGCTACCTGAGAAACTACATAGTAGCACAGTTGAAATTGTGTATATGTTGGCTTAATTTAGGAGAGAACTGTTACAACACTACCTACCACATGTCAATAGGTACATCACCATTCAAGGCACTTTATGGATATGAGGCTTCATCATTCATGGATCTGTCATCAGGTGACAGTCGTGCATCGAGGGCCAGAGATTGGTTGCAGGAGAGTGTGGATATCCTTTAGGCTCTCAAGGATAACCTATAGACTATTTTGTACACATTAAAATAACTAAAATAAAAATTATGGTTTTTAAAAAATATTTATAAATAGAATGATTTCAAAGAAAAAATTATAATTATAAAGAATACATACAATAATTGATTTTATTCTTTTACTACAAATATTTTTTGTTAATGCTTGAAATGAAATGTTTTTTTTTTAATTTTTTTAATTTTTATTGGTAAAAGTTTTTATATTAATTTAATTTAAGACCTAGATTAATCTTGGTCTGGACCAAGGGTGGTTACAATTAGGGAAACCACCTTCCAAATGGGGGAGCAAACAAGAAGATCCATTAATAGATAATGAAACAACTAGATTTGTCCCATACCCTACAATCATATCAAAGCCAAGGTTTAACATTAGCATCTCCTTAGGTTTGAGAACAAAGGAATCTATCAAAAAGTTCCATCTTTGCTTTCCTATCATTTTTCCCTTTCACAGTGTGTCAACCATCTTCTAGCGTAGCAAACTCATTTTTCCATGCAAAGGAAATAAATTGGGGCTCCCCACCCGATCAACTGAAGAGCCTTTAACTTGTTGAGGCAAAACATTCACTATCAATGTTGCTTCCCCCTTATCACAAGACCTTGTCAGTTTACTTTTCTCCCTTCCACTCGGCTTATCTACTCTATTATCTAGTTTGTATTCCCTATCACAACCAACTATACTAACATCAACACTATTCATATTTGGTTTCTCAATCTGACTCGAATCCTCTAAAGATTTGGGGCATCCCTTCCCCAGTTATAGCTTCAGAAAAACTCTTTTGCTTCTCATTCTTCTTCTCCACCGTATAATGCTGGTTGAAAACTTCTTTCCATCACATGGCTTTCTTATGCATTCTATTTCTGACACATTGAGTAGTTATATGCCTTGTTTGGAAATAAATTCTACATCTAAAGGGAACCCCTTCATAGTCCATGAGATGAACCTAATAGCCCTTGGAGGTTTTAATCTAGATTTATTTAGGTAGCCCTCCTAGAAACATTCATTTCCACTAGAATCTGAGAAAAGGTAGAATGAAGGAGGTTTGAAGATCCTTCATCCACTATAAAAAATCTCCCTAATGAGTTCCCAATAACCTCAAAACAAGGGTTAAACAAAAAAATGTAAAGAATGGTTAGGAAGTCTCACCCAAAGTAGAACCTTGTGAATAATTTCTATGGTAGGACAAAAACCAAGATGCCACGACTTTAACCTTAGAGAAAAATTGTCCTCTCAATACCAATAGTATTTACATAAAATCTTATTCATATCCTGAACATGTTAAAAAACAACAATGAAAAAACCATCAACCATCAAAACAAGAGTCAAACAAAAAATGTAAAGAATGGTTAGGAACTCTCACCCAAAGTGGAACCTTGTGAATAATTTCTATAGTAGGACAAAAACCAAGATGCCACGACTTTAACCTTAGAGCAAACTTGTCCTCCCAATACCAATGGTATTCACATAAAATCTTATTCCTATCCTGAACATGTTAAAAAACAACAATGAAAAAACCATCAACCATCAAAATAAGGGTCAAACAAAAAATGTAAAGAATGGTTAGGAAGTCTCACCCAAAGTGGAACCTTGTGAATGACTTCTATGGTAGGACAAAAACCAGGATGCCATGACTTTAACCTTAGAGCAAACTTGTCCTCCCAATACCAATGGTATTCACATAAAATCTTATTCCTATCCTGAACATGTTTAAAAACAACAATGAAAAAACCATCAACCACAAAGTATATATGGATGCACCCATCAAGAATAGAGTCCCAATCTTCAAATATCCATTTATGTAGATTGTTCAAACTTGGCCATATACCCCTAAAGCGAGTAATCAAACCAAATTCTAAAAGACATAGTAACATTATGAATTACCTCTTCCTCCACCTTAGAATCTAAATTCATTGCTATATGACTTTAGTCGATGGAATCAATGTAACACCCAACAACCCATCATTTTGAGGATCAAATTGCTACTTTGAGACCCTAGGAGGGCCATTTGAGCCACACCCCATAACTCCAACACTATCCACATTCCTTTTTGACCTCTCCGTACCATAAGTCAATCCTCTAAATCTATTTCTTACATGAGCCCCAAAAAACTTAGAGCCAGTACCATAACTAGACCACCCAAAACCCTATTGCATTCCATCCTCTATCTTATCCTTCCTCTCCTTTTGCATAGCCAGGATTCAAACCATTCAAGTCACTGTTCTCACACCTAGATAATTCTCCTTTCTCAAAAACTTGAAAATCATCCTTCTCATCTGCCACACTAATTGATTGTCCTCCTAGTTCAGATATGTGAGAGAGGCATTACCACCACAAATCCTAGGGTAGAAACCACCCGAAGCAATCGATCCATAGCCATGGCCCCCGCTACAAGCCATCGATAATCTCACCTTTGAAAACCCCTTATCATTATCATTTGCCTTTGTCATGTGGAGCTAGGCAGGACCAATAGGAGGCCGTTCATTCTAAGGAGAGAAACGAAGCTTTTTTGCAATGTTACCATACTAGTGGTTTGAAACCCTAATCCTAGTGTCTGATGATTTGAAAATGCTCTGTAGTGCCATTCAAAGCCCCCAAAATCTCTTTAAATTTTTATTTAATTTTATTTAAATAGTGTGAATCAAATCCATTTAAAATAGCTAATTGATTTTATTAACTATATTTTGAGAAATAAAAAATTATTAAAATTTATATATTTGTATAAAAAATCTCTTTATTTACAATTATAAATAATATTTAAATAAAACTATTTAAAATAGACATTTTTTAAAAACTATAAAACTATTAATTAATTGAACAGAAGTGAATGTAATACTATTGCTACAACAAGTACTTATAAGATATACATGCTTAATTTTTTTTAAATAAACAATTTTAAAATAAAATAAAATAAATAAATGTAAAACATTCATATTAATAAAATAAAAAAAAATTTCAATAATTTTATCTAAAATGTGAGAGAGAACCTTTAATTTTTTAATAATTTTCAATTATTTTTATATATAAAAAGATATTTATGATATAGTGCAATAGATTTTTTAAAAGATGAAAACTTATTTTTAAGCCGATAGGCTTTGTGTGGGAGCTCCCTGAATTTTTTTTTTTTTGCCAGAAAATTCCCTTGACTGACACACACACACACACACACATATTCCATTGTGCAATATTTTTACACAAGTTTCTATTCAAAAATATTAATATTTTAGAAAGTACAATTATGAGTTAAGTTACTTCTATTACCAATTTTAATTCCTAGCTTTATAGTCTTTTAGTTTGCATTTGATTTTTAATTTAAATTGAAAGATTCTTTTTAATGTGTACATAAAAATAAAAATAAAAATAAATGAATTATTTAACAAATTATTCATTTATATGTATGCAGAAATTGAATTTTGTTTAAATACTATTAATATGATATAGATTATATTAGCTTTTTAATTTATAGCAGTTTGTAACTTAAATTGATTTTATTTTAATTTAATTTAAGTTTTATTGTTAATTTAGATTATTAATTTAGGATACAAAAGCATGCAACTGCTAGTGTAAATACAAAACCAATTTAATTATAAAACAAGAGTTGTGGAACAGCTGGAGTCTCTGCCTTTGTACTTAAAAAATGGGAGATTTTGTTGAATAGGGAGAATTTGTTCAATATTGAAGTGCAGTACTCAATGTGTAAACATGCATTGCATTCCGGATTAAACATCTCAAAAAGCCTAGATTTTAATTTTGGAGGTACATACTTCACTAGTTTCATTACACAGGATCCTAAAAACGATGATGCACAGATCTCTTTAGAAGCAGCCTCCTTATCACAGGGGCTATATAAACACTAATTTCATCTAATTTCATTACTGTTTGTCTAATTTTGTGGTCAAAATGAAGAACCAACCCCTAACATAATGATGATTACAGTCTACTTAGAGAAGCCATGACAAAATTAATCCTATAAAGAATGTGGACTGTGATAAATGATGATAAGGACAAGTAAAATCTAGCCTGACAACTTTGAGAATACATGACACATTTGGAATGACAAAATTCATCCTATAGAGAAAATGAATGGGGATAAATGACGAAAATGATATGAGAAGGAAAACTGCTAGAATTAAGGGTACATGACACATTAGGAAGCTATTTTCTAAATTGGTTTCATTACATATTACATCTCAGACTTGGCACCATCAAACTTAGCAAGAGGAATCAAATGTATGAAGAAATCCAGCCTCTATTAAATATGTTAATCATGATGATGGTTACAATCCGTTAAGCTTGTAAATTCACCCTATGAGAACATTATAAGTAAGAAGTATTGATGCCATCAAGACTACCTATGACAAAATAATAGAATTCAGCTTCTGTAGGAAATAATAATTATAAACGAAAGAAATGATGACTACCCCACATCAAGGAGAGGCTCGTTTCATTTTATTTATCTCTATTTCTGCTCTCAAAGAGGCTGGAGATTAAGTTTTCTGAGTGTTTTAAGCATTTATGGATGGAGCTAGTTAAAGGAAAAAAAAATTATCCACACCATGATAGAGACAGGCTTATCATCCATTCAAAAAATCGATGAATGTAAAAAGTAAAAAACAGTATTCAATTCTAAACCATAAATATATAAACAATGAATAATGAATTTAATTTGTACAATTCACATCCATAAATATGAGACATGGTCTCTCCCTACAATTTCTTCCTTTCATTCAAATCAAACTTCAAATACGTTTACCTCTGAAACTTACTCCTCAACACTTACAAATTATCGTCGTATAAAATATCTCACATCAATTTTCATATAAGATACCTTGCATTGCTTTAACAAATAAATCTACTCTAAATATATTGTCTTTGTCATCCCCATAAAACTAAACTCTAAGGAGCTAATGCCATAAAACCATCCAAAAAAAAAATCTAGGGCAAAGTAATTCAACCCTGTTTATCAATAAACGGGTGATAGAACACAGGTTTTTATATTTATGGAATTTGGCCCCTTGTAGTTTTCAGTCATCTCAAGATGACCTCAATGACTGGCATTACTCTAATGTACTGGTAATATTTAAAAGGCAAAGAGACCTACTTAGGTCAAAAGCCCTTTTTAGAATTTATTTGTACGCAGTAGGAGCGTTAAAAACATTCATCACTTTGGGCCATTTTCCTTCTAGCCTCTTTCCCCGTTGGCATGGCCTTTCAAACATGTAAGTGTTATCTAGTTATGGATTTTCAAACATGTAAGTCTTATCTAGTTATGGCTCGTAATTCATAAAAGTAGAAAACCAAGGTTGACGATTCAAAAGAATGGTAAGTTAGAGAGGAAGAATCAGAAGACTGAAAATTTAAAGAGGAGAACATGTCAGAGATTAATAAAACATGGGAGCTCATGGAAAGCCTGGAAGATGGACAAACTGATCATACTTTTGCAGAATTCCTTGACAATGGCATCAAGACATGTTATAAAAACAATTAGAAGATCAAAAGCTAGTACTCGATTAACTGCAATACAAAGCATCAAAGAAAATTAAGATAATCAACATACTTCATAAATTTATGCTTAAAAGCTTTGACTTTTTGTAACATAAAATGTGGTCACCATCATTAGGAGATGATTGTTAATGCAAATTTACTGTCATAATCTGAAATACACTAGAATCGATTAACAAAGACAATAATTACATTTTTTGATATGGGAAACATTATGTGAAGAATTATTGTCAATTCGACATAATATGAGTAATGCAATGACAACAGAACACAACAAATATTTCATTGTGAGTTTTTAAAATAAAATGTAGAGTTTTTTCTTGATGAACCACTCAGAATCGTAATGGAGAATAGCAGAAACAATTTATGGTAAGTTAAAATATATACATCAACATTGTGGATACGAAAGTTGATAAGGGAGATGAAGCTTATATAGTTAGAGATGCAAACAATGTATTTTGTACAAGGCTTTTTAGCTTCTTACTTTACAAAAAATACATCTAACGGAAATTGAAAGCAAAAGCTTATACTAGTATCTATCTATTTCCAAATTTGCACATTACAAAGGTTTAACAACTTGCATAATTGTATTTGCAATAACAAGAAGCATGGTAGGCAATGTTTTAGAATATATTTATAAAATAAAACCATTTTAGAGTTGGGCGAGGGCATTTAAAACGTATATGTTTTGTGTTACAAAGTTTATATACAAGACAAAGCCTTGTTGTGGTAGGCATGGATTCATGGTAGAATCTTGCATATGTAAACAATGATAAGTTCTACAGCCATGACAAAATTCTGCAACGCTAATGAGAATCACATTTTGCATTTGAATCTTCCAATTACAAAATATGAAAATCGGAATATGATTTTGCATTATGCTTGTTGTTTTCCAAAAACTATGGAGGCATATAACATTTCAGTGCACCACCTTTGATTTTTCTAGACAGCGTAGAAGTTTGCAAAATTAGACAAGTGCGCACAAAAATAGCTTGTATCCACTTTTGGTAGGCTTAATGATTCTACAATTTACAAAGAAGAGGTTAGCATAGAGCCAAAAAGAAGGAAAATATTATTGTAAAATCATGGTTTTCTAAAATTATGCAAAGACAAATGGGGTTGTTTTGATCTTACATTGTTGATTCTGAGAGCAATGGAAATGATGTTGTTGTTCATTGCAATTGTGAATGTGCCTTCAATTTTGAAATTCCGCACTAGACAGACCACTGAAGACATGTTTATTTTGTAGTTTTCAAATGGTATTTTCCCAAGGTCTGGAAAGTGTTGCTCGAGGAGTTTTCCATGTAGGGTACAATCAACAACGTCATCTTCAGTTTCTATTATGCATTGCAGGAAGGGCTCATACCTGAAGGTTGTATTTTTTTCACATGTGATGCATTGGGCGTTGTTGGTGCTTGAGAATTGTGCCGATGAGGCTGGCTGGTGACATGAGGTGCATAGTAGTTGGTATGGTGCTAGGTATGCATTTCTTGATTTCAATGTGTCAATGACCTGCAATTTGAATGAAGATTTAATTATGGATATTAAAACTGGCATTGTGTTTTTTGTATTGTAATTGTGGTTGTGTTGTGAAGATTGAATGATCTTGTTGCTTACCTGGAAATTGGAGGAAGCAAGTTTTTGCAGAGCATTTGTTGTGTTGTCATCATTGAGGTTGTCAATGAATGTGGCTGGTGTTGTTTTAATGGTGTTTGTTCCCCTTGGCCCGCTCCGGACAACATTCTTCAATAGGAGGAATGGTGTGTGTGCTAATGTAAGGATTTTTTGCAGTGTTGCATAAGCATCGACAAGATATTTGGGAACTGTAAGCTGCAAAGAGAAGATATGTGTTAGTCAATTTAAGAAGCCATTGTATGATGTAAAAAGTATAAAATTTGCTTTCTTATATGGAGGAAATAGCTTATAGAGGCTGTGTCTGACATGGATTCTCCATCTTTCAATTGGAGTTGATATTCAGTTGGTGTTTGGCTATGTGCAGCAACAATAACACCCAATGTACCAACTGAGTAGGTACTTGGTGAATGGATAAGTTTACTTATTGCTATGTTAGGCATGAGCTTTTGTTGTTTGCAAACTTTATCAATGGTTTGAATTGATGTGCCCACTGTAAGCTAGAGGCAATAATCACAATCACCTCTTTCGTACTGTGTTTTCTTCTTGATTGTGAAATTTGTTATGCGGACACTTGCACCGGGTAAGAGGCATGGAATAAATGTATCAATTAGTTGGTTGGTGATATTCACTGTAATAGTCATTTGCCCTTGACTGTCGACAAGATCAACATGTACTATTTGTGCTTTTGCTGGGCTTGAAGGGTTTTTGGCATAAGCGGGACCGTAAGCTACAAGCACATTGCCTTCGAAGGTGGTGGCAGATTGAGTTGTATAGATTTCAATAATGTTGGATGTATGGTGTGCTTCCAATTCCATTATGTGAGAAGACAAGATTGTGTATTTCAAATTTTGCAAAAATATGAAAAGTGAAAGTAAGAATCTAAAAAGTCCAGAATAATTCTCGCCTTTTTGCTTGCTGCCTCTCGTCAGAGTTATCACCATCTTGCAGGTGGCTTTCTTGTTGAGTGGAAGATGTGAATAGAGCTCTGAAAGATGCATAACAAAGTTTTGTATTGTATTTGAATCTAGAATAAAAGCACATGTACATGTGTTTGTGTGTGGCGAAAGGGGAGAAATGTGAGGAAGAAGATATGATTGAAATACCTTTTTGTAATAGTCGTCATTTTTTTGTCTGCCAAGTTGCTGGACATTGGTTCCTTGATGTGGCTTGGATAAGAACTTTGTTTATGTGGCCCGGACGTGTTGGAGCTACTATCAATATCTATTGTGATTTTTTTCAAGGGCTCCATCTTTGGGGGTGCAACAGGTTTCAGCCGAAACAAATTAATTTGCTGGAACTTATGATTACGAGGGAGGAGTGCTCTTTGTCACGATGAAGGCAGAATATAAAGGCAATAAAGAAGGCAATGACTAGAGCTGTGAAGGCAATGATAGGCAATTTAGAAGCGAACAAAGCAGTAATATATTAAACATAGGATAACTGTGCATAAACAAGAAAACTGAAATGCTGGGAAAGCATATGATAACATTATTTTTTCAAAAGTGGATCACTGCTGAGAATGAAAATGAAGTTCTTGTTGAATATAAATCCCAAATTCAAAGGGTAGAATGTGTGAAATGTTGTCTAGAAGGGCTTTATAGCTAGAGAACACAACATACAAATCAAAATATTGACTGGAGCGTGTGCTATAACAATAACAATGGTAAAAGTAACAACGAATAATGTAGTTAAAGAACAATTATTGTATCATAATGTAGATATCTGAAGAATGTGGTGAATGGAGAAATAAAATGCATGTTGTTAAAATGAAATAACAGCTAATGGCATAAGTCTTCTTGGTGGACTTGGAGAGCATTGTTGATGCTAATTATCAGAACCACCAGATTGGCTAAGAAATAGCCTATGCAAGTCATCTACTTGATTCATTGTTTCTAAATATGGTGATCAAAATGGAAATATAAATTGGTATGAATTTTGAAAGTGATTCATTTTATCAAACTAAAATTAA
>MU224951.1:11384763-11406368 GCA_018584345.1 Thuja plicata | reverse complement strand
TATTAAATATTAAATTTCATATGATTAATAATAATATAACATATATAATATATTATTATTAATCAACATGTATTATATATATTCTAATGATCATACGACTGAAGCTACAAACATTAACAATATGCAAGGGGTGCCATGCAAGTACACCCCCAACCATTGTTTAGTATTGAAAATAACTTGGCATTTGGTAAATTGTGAAAAGCCAAAACTAATCTATTTTTTTCACAACAGTATTCAAAGCAGAATAAAATTGGAAAATGCCCCAAAAAAATACACCTTGAGGTAAGGGATAATAGTTACAAATCTGATGATGAGCTCTGATATTCCCCAACAAATTGAGCTCTAATATTCCCCAACAGATTGAGCTTCTTTTTTTTTTTCATCTATATCAACAGGCGTCAGCTCTAATTAGATGATATAAGGTTCCGATAGCTAACTTTTATATTTTTAAGGAAACCTAATAAAAGAACACTACCCTGAAACATGTTTAATTTGGGGATAAGTAAATCTGAAATAATTTGACTATTAGTTATATAGAAGCACTCCTCCATGTATTGTGATCTGTGTAAATTATAAGTAGAGACCCTGAAACTAAAAGTGAAGGTGAGTGCTTTAAGTGCAACATAGTAGCTGGAATCCCCGCACATGCAGTATTTTCTTGAAAATATTTTAAATAATTAATAATTAATATTAATAGCATTTTATCATTACAAATTCGTACACTATGATTAAATTTAGCAATCATCTAGATATCAAAAAAATTAGGAAATGTAACTGTTCAATTCATCAACATTTTCTAAAAAATGTTATAAAAAATACCTAGAAAATGAGAATTCTTTGACTTTGAGCAATAAAATGAATGAAACAGAAATTACCTTCCACATTTTACCCAACTTTATGACATCCCCATTGATTTTTTCAAACAAACTCCAATTTAGCCAATAAAATGCGTTCACAAAACATAGATGAAACTTTATCAGACTATACAAACTCTAATGTCATGGGAAAAAGTGTTATTTTAAAGAAGAGCATTAAAAACCAGAGGTATAAAGAGAAACTAAAGCTAAGCTTACCTTGGAGCAAATTTTTTTTTTCGACTTAGCAGATCAAGGGAAGTCGTTCAACAAATTTTCTTTAGCTTAAAGATTTGAACAGGGGCTTCCTTTTGAAAGTGATTTTCACTCCACACATGCCAAGTAGAAAGCTCTTGAAACAAATTTGTAATGCTAATCACCAAAACATTAGAAAAAAATAAAAATATTTCATTGCTCACATTTGATTGGTAACCATGTGTATTTCTAAGCAATAAAAATAATTAAAAACCCCAACAAAAATATAATCACCCAGGCACGAAAAGCTATAAACGGGTCAAGGCAGTGTTTGAAAAAGATAAATCACAAAAAAATCCTAAAATTGTTCTCAATAACTTGCTAAAATCCCTATGTGATTGTCAAGGCTTTAAAGAAATCCAAAACTGCCCTTAAACATAAATGTAAGTTAAAATAAAAATAAATATTAGGGTTTCAAATAACAATGTGAACCCGGGCAAAGCACATCCTCCAGAGAATAGATCAAAGACGGCCAAACCCCATTACGCAAAAATTTTCAAACAAGAAAAAAAAATACAAAAATACTAAAACTAAAATTGTGTTTCTGATTTCAAAGAATAACTACATTGAAAAATAAATGCACACAAAAAAAAGTCGTCTATGAACATTACAGAAGTGCCGACACAAAAATGCAAATAAATGAACATAAATTGTCTACCCATAAAATTTACAAGAAATATATTACAGAGCCATTGGGCAAAAATTTCACATTTTCACAATCGATAAAAAAAATTAGAATAAACAGTCACAGTGATAATTTAATTGTGGATTTCGTCATGGATTCTACAGCTGGAAAACATATGAGGCCATTTACTGTTGGATAACCACATATTAGCTAAAAAAAATAAAAAACAAAACACAGTTACCATAATTTTATGCGCTTTCTTAGCCCTCTCTTTCTCATTTCTTGGCACGGATAATATTCAATATATATTAAAAATATTGTACTGTCTGTGCGTGTGGCTGCAGAACTTTAATTGGTCGTTTCTAGCCCAAACCCATTTTAAAGTAAGTGGTAAATGAAGTAATAAAAAACAAAGTTGGGTTAAAGATTAAACGACCTACTGATAGACTATGTAAAAGAAGACCAAGATCTGAATAATAATAAGGTGTGAATTTTAATGCGTAAAACATAAATTGACTGAAAATCTGCAAGGCGTAGGAAGACTTCAGATTTTAAGTCTAAACAGAATTTGAAATCATAACAAACTACCAAATGCCTCATAGCCCCAACATTCTCAGAAAAGACCTCACCTGCTCAAAAACTGTTGCAGTTCTGTGAAGTGCCAAGCTGTTTTGTTGTTACTGTGTGAGAAGACACATTTCCAAGGCGATAGGCGGAGATAGCAGACGGTATCGTGCCTCTAGAAAGGAAAAATAAACAAACCTACCCTTTATCTAGTTTCCAAGCTCTATTTTTTTTTTTTCATTTCAAGAACATGGAAAACAAAAGTAGTGTTGGGTTTTACAAATTTGTACAATCGGCTGTGTGACAGGTAGGGTTTCTGTGCATAGTGTTTAAGGAGGCCAACTTTGCTGGTGTGAGCATTCAATTGCCTCAGGAAAAGTTGGCCTTCCTTGTCTTGACTTGCATTGAATGTGTAATTAATCATGTGAGAAGACAGATCAACGCGAACAAGAAGATGAGACAAAAAATTGTTTAATTCTTTCTTACAAAAATATGTTAATACCACTGGGAAAATTAGAAACAACCAATCAAAAAATAGCCTTCAATTATAGAAAATTTGACTTTAATAAATAATATTGCCAAACACTTTAGTATAAGCTATGTCTTCACGTTTTCCCAAAAATAGATTAATAGTCATAAGTGAGGTGAAAACATAAGTCTCCTGCCTATAAGGCAGGGACTAATAAGCGATTTTACACCGAGGGCAGCCCACCGTCCAAAAGTCTTAAAGCCAGCCAACCCCACACATATGTAGAGAGTCCCATTGTGAATAAAAATGCCCGCGCCCAGTAATATTGAAACTTGCATATCAGGAAAACAAAATATGGAGGAATCAATCGACATTTATTCCTACTATGACATTTCAGCCACAGCTGCTTTCATTCGCAGCCGAGGTTTCAATCGCGTTGCTTTACAGGTAACCTAATTGACATAATGTGCAATTTTCATTTTCTTTTTCATACTGTTTACAGATTATAACATATTAACGCTAACTTCACCTTTAAACAAAGGTGAACAAATCACTCATACCAGAAACCTCTCATTTTAAGATTCTACGTAATGAATTTTGAAATCCAGATCACGTGCTGTAGGATCAAATATCAAGAGATTGTATCAATGTTTAGGGTGATCAATTTAGGTCAAATGGGATTCGAACAGACAAACTCTATGAATAACATGGTACAAATAACATGGGAGCCCTCTAAAGGGACTAGAGGTCCATGCCATCACTTACGCTAAAAAATTGTAACAGTAAAAGACTCTATTTAAGAAGGTTAACAAGTTTAAATATTATAAATTTGATAATGTTCACAAGGCCTAGAGGTCCATGCTGCCATCACATTACGCTAAAAAACATGTAGCAATAAAACATTCTATCTAAGAAGGGTAGTGGGTCTCAATGAAATAAGGCGGTTCTAGAGGCACAATAAAAGATTCTATCTAAGAAGGGAAGCGAGTGCACATGAAAGCTTTCTGATAATGTTGATAAGGCCCAAAGCTCGAAGCCACTACCTAAGTGAAAAAATTTCTCTCTGATAAGAGTAGCGAGGTAAAATGAAATGTTTTTAATAAAAAATGTAGCAAAACATGAGTCTATCTAAAAAGAGAAGTGAATTTAAATGAAATATTTCAATGATGTGCATGAGGCCTTGAGGTCTATGGCACTAAGTTAATTTCTTTATTGATAAATAGCCCATCTAGAAAGGGAAGTGAGTTTAAATGAGATATTCTCAATGATGTCCACAAGTCCCAGATGTCTATTGGACCATTCTACTAGAGTATACTTTTATGGTATTAGTTTGTACCAAAGGGAATGATGCTTATTGTGGGAACAATGTATGTGGCTCTTCATAGAGGAGACTAAGAGTACTTGTTATGATACAAGAGCAAACAACAAAGAGAATAACACCTAAGTCTCATGACAGCGTTTGCTGCTTTTTGCATGGTGAAATCCTCATGTTAGTTTTGGTTAACATTTTTATTGCCTTCACTAGTCTCAACTCTTAAATAGGACATGCCTAAAGCCAATTTTCAAAGGGTTTGTGTAGTTGTTCCAGATGTTGCTGTATGGAGTGTGTTCTATGATAAAATCCTTTATAGTCTCACTTGCCCTTGAAGTGCAAAGTAGGTACCTCTTCTCCACCCAATCTTTTTTTGGGTCTTGTCCATCTGCCAACATTACAATATAATTGGTGTGAGGTGGTCCTTGATCTATGAACATCATTGCCTTCTTTCTAAATTCTATTCCTATCACTATGTAGGTGCTTTTTTTGATGGTGTTCATATGTGGGATTGATTTTATTTACCCAAGCTGCTTTATTTACATGGCTAGGTTGAATTTTCCAATCATTAGATAACCATTCATCCAAAAATTTACAAGATGGAGATTTAAAAGGGTCCACAACAACAAAGAAAATAGCAACACTTTTTAATCAACTGGATTCTGAAGAAATGGCCTCCACCATTTCCTTATTAGGGCAAATGGTGAGAGCCTTAATAGGGCCAGAACAATGCTTACCTTTTTGTCCTCCACTACTTTGTTCATGCCTTTGTCCATGATAAAAAAATACAAAATTTAGGAGACGCAAAAACCTTGGTTCTATCCCCAGGGAGAGCTTTGGCAAAAGTTTTTGCAACATTAGGTTTCGGAGCCATCGTTTCATCGTGTCTTGAGACAAAGTTCAGTACGGGCAAGAGCCATGCGCCATACCTCACGTGGGAGATTAGAGTCAATAGTTGTCTAAACATTAAAAGCCAATTGCCAGAAAAAAAGAAACCCACCAACTAATAGAGGACATGATAGAAATAAAGGAATGAAAGAAAATATGGGGTGAAGAGAAGGCTTACGCAACCATTGAAAGCTGGGTGAAGGTCCACATAGAAGCCCACATAAGTCTGTCTCCTCAAAATATGCTTGAGTCCCTCGAATTGTACACATAGTAGATTGCCATTGTTCTCTACAAATCATCTTCCGACTAACTCCTTTTCCTTTTTTGATGCTGTTTTATTATTTCTTATTGAGTGAATTAAGGAGTCTATATGATTTTGATTCTATGAAGACAAATTGGCAATTTATGGAGACGAATTTAGAGAGTTAAATTTATAACTACATCCTCAATATAAGATTAGAGGAGAGTCTTAACAAATGCTAGCTTGTTCCCTTCCTTGGCCTCCATATCTTTGTATCTTGGTACTCTCCTTGACAAGGAAAGGCAGCTAGAGCTATAATATTTTGGAGTCAATGCAAAGGCAAGAAGATTTTGTAGGTTGGTCGTTTTGTTCCACCACTCAATAAGAATTGTTTGCGCTCATTTGAAGAAAGTTTCTTTATGATCTCGTTCTTTGTCACTTATAATGTGTGATATCCCGAATTAGGGATGTTTATATTTCAATTTGATATTGCTTCATGGATACAATGGTTAGATCCTATTTCAAATAAAATCTATCTTAATAGATAATAAGCTTAATAAAATATTTAGAAATGAAATCTAAATCCTTGTAGATGAAGTACAATTTACAATAGTCGTTTATTCCACTTGTTACAATAGAAGATCACCCATACAATTAATTTTGTTGCCACAACAATAACATCGATATAATTATCAGAGCTATAACAAATTCACAACAAAAAGGGGGTGCTATAGAAGCTACCACTGATCTACAATTTCTATTTGCGAAGAGAGAGCTACTGAACTTCGATAAATAGGCACTAATAGAATCTGCCCAAACAACAAACCAATGAAGCTGAGATACAACCCTTGAGTAGAATTGTTTAATGTCGGATTGACATCCATTAATCGGCTATGGGAACTAGGGGTTTTTCATTGTCCAATCCCCAATGAGAAATGAACAAGATGTCTAATCTGTCTGAGAAATAATATTATAAAAATTGGATGATGATTTGACACAAGTTTGAATAGGTCATTGAGCTCTCACTTTCCCTTCAAAATACAAAATTTAAATTTTCTTTTATCTCTTCAAGGAGCCTCTCCTACACATCCTTGTTTGTCGACACTTAAATGAATAAATTTTGATTACAATATACCTCAAAGGCTCTATAATTATGGTGCACATACAATAAAAGATCCAAATTATTACAATGTCATTTCCCTAATTTGTTTTCCCATGCTTATAGGAAATGGAAAGTAGGCTTAAGGAATATCCAATAATCTTTTTGGAAAAGAGGACATGACAATCCTTCCTCCTAAGATTGCTAACCCTAGTGCAATTCAAATTTGGATGCTTCATGATGTCGACTCTTTCCCATGTAGCATTTTTAGTTGATAGATCCTTTCATCTAACCAAATGCTTGCTGAAAGTTCTATTCGTCAGCTTTCTTTTCCATGTGTCCATAATAGCTTTTGATAGTAAAATGAGTTGTCTATCATCTGATGGTGGCAAGTTTTTGAATGGTCCAATGTGCTGCCCAAATGCCTTTTTAAGGCAAGAAACATGAAAGAAGTTGTGGATTCTGTCATTCTCAAGTAGCTCTAGTTCATAGGCTACTTCTCCTAGCTTTCTTATAATCTTGTAGGGACCATAGATTTTGGGTTTTAACTTCTTTGCTCCTCTCTTCTTCAATGAATATTTCTTGTAAGGTTGCATCCTTAGGTAAACCATATCTCTAACTTCAAAAACACTTTCAATAGGCCATAGGTTAAGATAGAGCTTTTGCTGTTTTTGGGCATGTTGAAGATGGTCTTTGAGGGATTTCAATACCTCCAAACTTTGCTTGATCATATTTTTTGCTTTGGGCACCTTGTTTTAGATGACTGCAAGGTCCACAAAGGTTAGAGCATTATATTTGGACAAAGGCCTGAAAGACGACATATCTATGGACATATGGTAGAAGGTGTTTGTAAAAATGTTCTCCCTAATGTAATCACTCAAGCCAAGCTATTTTCTACCTAGAAATGTGATTTCTTCGGTACACTTGGGTCGATTTGACAATTCCACTTTGTCCATTTGTTGGTAGTGATAAGTCATGCTGGGGGTGAGCTTTGTTCCTGCCAAACAAAACAATTTTTGCGAAAATTGACTCAAATACCTCCTGTCCCTATCATTAACAATGTTCTTAGGTTACCCATGTAATGTAAAGACCTCCTTGAAGAATAAAATAAGCAATTTGGGAAGCCTTGGAGTTGGAGGATATAACATAAAAATGTGCATGCTTGGTGAGTCTGTCCACTACCACAAAGATGCAATCTATGCTATTTATCTTGGGTAACCAATTATAAAGTCCATAAATATACATTCCCATTTTTGCTCAGGAGTGGGTAATGGTTGAAGCAAGCTTGTAGAATAGACATGTTTTGCCTTGTTCTATTGGTAAGATGAATGTTCCTTAATGTGCTTGAGAACATCCCTTTTCATTCCTTTTCAGGAGAACCACTTTGATATATTTTTATTTCATAAAATACATTCATGACCATTAAATTTTTTTCCTCCATATTTGACTTTGAAATCAAATATATGCTCTCTTTATGTAGAATTAGGTCTCTTGCCATTTTGAACTTGGCATCTTTTAGTCTTCCATCAGGCAACTTTAGTAAAATATAGTACAAGGAGATGGGTATTTGGAGATGTTGGAGATTGACATTGATACCAATAACAGTACAACTAATTTTCAAAAATAAGAGATGTGGGTACTTGGAGATGCCTTTTTTAATATGATTTAATAATTTTCAGAAAATATCATGACATAGAACTTTGAAAACAAGAATAGTAAATCAACTATATGAGAACAATAAATAGTAAAGGAAATGTCTCTTTAGACCATTACAATGATAGGAAATCAGTTATACAACTGTTAATGCCCCTCTTAAAAAGTCTACATTGTTAGTATATTTGATCACTATAACTTTGCATGGATTTTTGTATCATCCAAAATATCAGAGTGAAACATTATCCAGGCTTATTTAATTTATTTGCCTTCCTGTTTTACCCTTAACACGCCTTGCTCTAAGTTTTCTTGTAGGAGATGTCAATCTCTGGTTAGGAGACTTCAGAAATGTTTAGAGATAGCAGCCAAAATAACATTGTGCATTAGTAAGTTTCCAAAGACATGTTTGATACTGGAGACATGTCTCTGTCTGCGAGTCGTGTCTCAGGGGTGGGAGATGGGTCTCCAAGTAGCCTTGTAGTAAAATCATTCTTGGCATATTGAGGTTCGACGTTGGTGACTCAATTGACAGAGATGTCAGAAATAGAACATAGAGTGGGTCTTTGAGATAACACATCACCAACTACATTATTCCTATCCTTCACATATCCAATATCAAAATCACGAGTCCACATCTTGCTAAGACTTTTCTTGTCTTTCATTCAAGTCTTTTCATCTTGCTAAGCCTTTTCTTATCTTTCATTCAAGTCTTTTTGATCGAGAAAGTACTTAAGGCTCTTTTGGTCAATTTTAACTACAAATTTGCCACCCACCAAGTATAGTTTAAACTTTGCCAAGGCATGTATGATTGGTAGCATCTCCTGATCATAAATAGAAAACTTCTTTTTTGCCTGCATAGTTTTCTACTTTCAAAAGCAATGGGATGTTGATGTTGTATCAAAACAACTTCAACGCCTTCACCAAAAGCATCACATTCCAATACAAATTGATGTGAGAAATTCAGGAAAACGAGCGTTGGACATCTCCTTGAGCCGAAACTCTCTCTCTCTCTCTCTCTCTCTGTACACACACACATACACACACGTACACACACACACACACACACACACACACACACACACACACACACACACACACACACACATAAAGATACATACATACATGTATATACATGCATGTGTGTGAATTTTTCAAAATATATTAATATATTAGAGAGAGATAGAGATATGTCAATAGCTGATAACAACAATATCATTATGTAAATAAATCATGAGAGTATTAGTAAGGTTACCCCAAGTTTTCGGGACGGGGACGACAAGGGACAAGGGGACGAGTTTCTAGGGCGGCAAATTTATTTGCCAATTTTGGGGACAGCTAGGGGATGGCAAAGTGGATGACTACATAAAAATAGGGAAAATTAAAATATCTAGGGAAATTTAAAATATTCAGATGAAAATATGTATACAGCATGCACTTATACATTATAAAACCTTAAAATATAAGAATTAGCGGAATTCTTATGCCAAATTTGTGTTGTTTTGAGAGTCAAAGTCAAATTGCCTCTATTTTTCAAATTCAAAGTCCCCTAGGTGTCCCCTATCTCCTAGACGTTTCCGGGATGGGGACAGTTCAAAAAAAAACCCGGGGACGCGTCTCCGGGTAACGTATTATTTTAATAAAGCAGTATAAATGCAATCAAACATCAAAAGACCATGGTCTATCAATATCCAAAAGTCTCAAATATCAAAAGGCCATGGGCTATCAATATCCAAAAGTCTCAAACATCAAAATACAATAGTCTATGAAACTAAGCCCCATTTTGGCTATTAATATCCAAAGACTTAGATTCGTCTGAGCCACTATCACTCTTTGCCTAATCTGGAGAAAAAAAGAAAAAAAAAGGAAACTTATTTTTTTTGGTTCTTTTGAAGTGAAATAGTCCCTAGCCGCAAGGGACGCCTAGAAATCCCTAGGATGGCCACAGGGCGTCTTAGACGTCCCTCGGCCGTTCCAAAGACAGTTGGGCATCCTTGAATGGTTTGGAGATGTTTCCCCTGTTTCTAGCAAATTTCCATAAGGGAGACGACACGAGGACATCCCCTCGACGTCTTGCCGTCCTCAAAATGCCTATGGGATGGGGATTCCTACTTCCAGGGAAGGGACAGGTCCTTGTGTACCTTGAGTAATTCCCTATATTAAATTGTGACTCATCCAATGATACTCCAACCAATCTCTAGTGCATCTCCTCATCTATTTGTCTAGTATCTTCAAGATCAACATCCTAATGCATGGTTGGAGTTTGTTGATCTTGAAACTACAAGGCTCTATGAGCTACAACTAACTACTCTACTCGTTTAGGTGTAAGCCTATTTTTCTTGATCCAGTGAATGGAGTTGTAGGTGGACCAATTCCTTTGTGCAGAAAAGGAATTAGCTACCTTTGAGAGAAGGTGAGTGGCAAGCATTCTCAGCTCCATTGTATTCTTCACATGTCATGTCCATCATTCAATTGGATTTTTGAGCAAAGGCAGCCTTATCTGTTCTAGCCCTAGGTTTGCTAAATGCTGGATCACAAAGAATGTCAAATGCAATCCATTGCTGTTGAATCCTAGCTGCATCCATCAATAGGGAACATTTTCCTAAGGACTTTTATAAACCAAAATTTACTTTATTATGATGAGGAGGAACTCTACCAGCCCGAGAGGTATATCATTTGGGTTTAAGGGAAATTGCTTCTATATTTAGTGATATGTTCATTTTGTTCCACCTCTATGTCATAATGGGCCTATTATGCTCCTTATAGATTCCAATGTAGGCTCCTTGTTAGGAACTGCTTGTGGCTCTTGTTCAAGCACGCTATCAAATGTCATGCCTCTGTCTAAGAATACCAAATTATCCCCACAATAGTAAGGTGACAAAGCAAATGTGATTGCAAGGAACATATAATCTTTTTTTAAAGATTATAAATGAATGCTAAAGTTTTTCAAAGTGAAAATTAAATAAAAATAAAATAAAATGGAAGATTGATAAATGAAAAAAATTGTGAACATTCTAAATTTCATACTTAAATAGTGAACTACTAAACATCACCAAGTACCTTTTCCTTACATTCTTCCCATCTAATTTGTCCTCAACCCACTTTTTCCACTCTCCATAAGCCACATCATAGATTGTAGAGCTCATTGAACCTCCAACATCTCTAGAAAAATAATAGTTAACATAATTAGTTTCTACTGGTTCAAACAATATCTTATTTGAAAAAGCCTAAAGAGTGCAAATGGTTTGTGGTGATTACAAACAAACAATTATATGCCTTTAGCTTTGGCTGCCACCTTCTTAACTCAAACTATCTGTATAGTCTCTTTCAATGCATGAACACAACATGGGGGTCAAAAATTAATGTTAAGGTCTCTCCACTAGAAGTCTTGCTAACTTAAAAACATTGGATGACTCATCACAACTTGCACAACATTTGAAACCCAGCTACCTCCATGGCCTCCCTTAAAAGATGAAATTGGAAGTTTGCATCCTTGTGTGTCACAAATCAATGAATCATATTTTTTGAGCTAGTTGAATGTGTAATATTAAAATTAATGAGTGGTCGATGGATAATATTACTGCACCCATCCAGAACAACTTATGGTTTATGTTACGCCTTGTCAATGAGTTCATCTTCGAATGTTGTTTGTCAAGGAGAGTGATACAAAATATTTTGTTAGTGCCTAGCATAAGCCACTTAGGGAATATATCTATAATTAGGATTTGAGAATAATAAGAGATATTTAATGAAGCAAAGAAGGATTGGATGCAAGTAATTGTGCATGTAAAGGAAATAAATGTATAGGTTTACTAAAGTGCATGAGTTACTTGTAAATAGAGCAATGTGTATGTGAGGATAATTAGATTATTGTAAAATAGGAAGGTTTTCATATTTATATACATATCTACTATGCACGTGGGAAGAGATTGAGAGCAAATTCAAAAGAGGAAATTGTAGTTTGAGGATTGAATCATTAATCTATGATTAGGAAAGGCAAGAAAAAGGGTTTCAACTGCTTCCTTGGGTATCTGGATCATCCAAGTGGCTTCTGTATCTCTTTTCCACTTTTGCACATCTTGGAACGTGTCACCTTAAGTTCAGCTCATTAGGAAGGGTTTAAGGGAGTGATTTTTCAATTTTGGATCATATGTTCTCTATGTAATGTGGCTATTTATATCTATTTTAGTATTTTCAAGTTTTAATGTTTGACTTTGGATGATGGAATTGTCATTTATGGATTTAGCTTTATTTGTCTTGTTAAATTTTGATGTGTAACATTTTTTTTTGCTGTCACCTTTTACTGAGGCCTCTTTTTGACGAACGTATATGAGTTCAACTCACTCTATAAACATATTTAGAGTGATTTGAAATGATCTCTATTAAAATTTAAGCTGTACTAACAAAAAATATGCTTTTTTGCAGTTCCCTGATGTGCACCTGAAACATTCTGTTAAGGTTGTAACTGGACTGAAAAAGGAGCTTCAGTCTCTAGAAGTAAATTCACAAGGTTGTTTTAAAGGAACAGAAAAGGGATTAAATCATGGCTCTGTTCAAATATATGTTATGGCAGATACCACATACAGTAGCTGCTGCGTTGATGAAGTTGGAGCTGCTCACGCAAATGCAGAGTGTGTGGTTCATTATGGTCCTGCTTGTTTCAGTCCGTAAGTTATGATGACTAGGCTTTTCTTTGATATTATTTTGCCATTATAATGAATTGATTACTTAACAATGTCAGACACAGATTTTGTCTTTTGTTGACCTTATATATGAGCTGTGTTGTTAAAATTTTAGACACTATTTTACTCTCTAGCTAAACTGAACTATATTTCTTTCCTTGAGAAGTTGAACATGATTTTTTCATGTTAAATGATTTCAAAGCAAATCAATTTCACTTGAAATGGGGCAAAGTTACACAGCATGACAAATACGTGTTTGTGTCTATGATAGCATATTGTTTTGGGTTTCCTTCAATTTTTTCTTTAAGGTTTTTTGTTCTTGAAATTGGACTAAATATAGATCCTTTTGCACTGCAAATGTCTTTAGAGCTATTGACCAAGTTTTATCATTTACACTTTAATCTATTGTCTCTCCAAGTTTCCATGGTAGGGGATGCATTGATGCAAAGACAGGTTTTGGGGGATGATAAAATTCTCAGCGATAGTGGGGCAACAAATACACACACACATACACCACAATCTACACAAAATATCAAAATCAAATAGCACATACATAATTAAGAGCACAATACAATAATCAATTAATGACAACTATAAGCTAAGATATAACAATAAAACAATGCCAATTGACGAACCATACATCAAAATGTAATGATTTGAATGTCTATGATCACAGTAGCTAAAAATTGGAACCCCTTACAAATGAACTGAAAGTTAAAGTACCAACTAGTGTCTACAAATGACAAGCATCAAAATGAGATAGCCAAAAAAAATTCCAGTTGTTTTTTGAGTGACAAGCTCAAAACTCAACTAGATATCAAAGAAACCAATCCCATCTTATCTTGCAAGGTGCTCCCAATGCCATCCAATCCCGTTTGCACACCCTACATCTTATCAACTTTTTGTGGTTCCTTAGGTTCTACATCAAATTGTGTCGCTAGGCATTGCCTTTACTTAGGTGTCTTGTGGTCAATGAGAGGATACAGTTTGCCCGTCTTTAGAGAATATTAATGCTATATTATATGTGTAGTATTTCCTCTCAAAAATAGAGGAACTATAAATCTATGAGAAGATGAATGGCAAATGTGCACAATAATCTTGAAGGTCCATAGATTCCCCACCAATTAATTGGCTTGGCCTATGCTAAAGTGTGTCTATCAATTTTTGTCAAAGTATCTAGTTTTGTAGACTTAATCTACTCAATTCTATTCATTGAAGCTTCTCATGGAGTGTATTTTTTTTAGGGCGTTAATTTGACCATTCCTTACCCTATGGTCATCAATGGGAAGAAGGCGTTTGCAAGGTCTTTTGCCATACCATTTTGTATACAAAACATATGCAATCGTATGTAGAGGGGTGTTCAACTTCTCCCACCTTTTTTGGATGATGGGGCGAATATGATTAGTCTATAATTATTAGTGTACCCATAGTTTTCCCAAAGAGTAGGACTTGAGAATTTCCCTTCACTATTAGGTTCCTTTATTATGTTTGTGTCAGGGAGTTTAGAGATTGAATATATCAATTTTGTGTTATCTTTTTCACCCTCTTCCTGAGCAATCACCTCCTTATAGGAATTATCTTCATCACCTCTTAGAGGAATGTGAACAACTTTGATATCATTTGCAAAAGATATTTCTTCCTTCCTAGAGTCTACCACTCCATTTGCATTCACAAACCACAATAACCTTCACACAAAGCTTTAAATGTGCTGAAGGGCTCTTTCATGCTAATTATTTCAAAACTGACTGTTAGCGTGACACTTTGTACATTCACCTCTACATTCTTCGATGTGCCCATTGTTTGCATACTTGAGCCATTTGCTAAGCTGATATTATAAGGAGCATTTATTAGCTTTGGTCTCCCAAGTTTCTCTCAAGTCTTTTGCAGTGTGATATTAATGTTTGCACCTAGGTCTACCATGATTATCTTTACCTTGTGGTGATTAAAGTGTGTAGTTTTCATCAATGACCTTATTTTCTTGTCTTGGTCTCTTTGTATCCTGTCAATCTATGATTGGAAGTTTGTTTTCTTATTCAAGCATTTTTCAAATTGCTCTAATTTCAGGAAAAGTTTTTTTTGAAGTGCTGAAGTGGCCAACTTCTTCATTATAGTTATTTCTTTTGAAAATATCACTTTCTTCATTTTGTTGTTGTATTATTGCTCCTTTTATGTTTTGAACAACTTTATCTTGTTGTTGCTTTGTAGGTTGGAAGTAATCTATGCTTTCTTCTTCTTCATCTAATATTTAACTATCTTCATTACAACATTGCAACCAATAAATATAAGGACATGTTCAATGTTTTCTTGTTATAGAAGTTATTGATATAGAGTAGAGGACAAGTTTATGGAGAAATAGCAAGAGATAAGCCATTTGAAATGCTTTAGAATTTAATATCTTTGAGACTCGTAGTTCCCTCTTTCCAAGTTATTTATACAAGGACCAACAAAAATAGCAGTCCCCTTTCCTTGGTGAGTGATTACCGTAGATTTATTCATAATTTGAAAACTCGGCAGACTCGCCTTAGACTCGCGAGTCTTGTCATTGGCCGAGTTGACTTGCCACAGACTCGCGAGTCGAGGGGCGAGTCCTCGACCAAGATTCACGAGTCCATCGCCTTGGAATTGCGCGAGTATAGGGTTGGGACCCGCGAGTCCTTCCCAGGTAGTCTCACACACAAATTAAGATTCCCACTCATGTTTTAAACACTTTTTTTTTTGTTTTTTTGCTCATTCTAAGCACTAAGTTTTGCTCAAAGCAGGTCTGAGGTGTGGAGTAGGGTTTGAAGAAGGTGAAAAATGAGATCAAAGCGACAAAAGAGAGCTAGGTAAGTGATTTTTGTTTGCTTTCTTTTTTCATTTCCATCAATTGGAAATGAATCTTCAAAAAGAAGGGAATATGCTGGAAAGTTTTTTTCGATTTTCCATCCTAGCTTATTTCTTTGTATTGTTAGCTTGTTTTTGAATATTGGATGGTGGAGGCTATGAAATATAGGTGGAATAATTGGCATTATATGCCCATAAGAATGTTTAGTTCCACGCTTTGACAATGGTCCTCGATTATAATGATAGCCAAAAAATAAGCCCTAGAATGTTTAAAATACCGCGTCTCAGACATTGTAATTAATATCATATTAATAGCAAATTATAATATATTTTTTAGATAAATTAATAGCTGGATTGAGTCAGCAACCTTTGTATTATATCAAAATAGGAGATTACATTGTTCTGTTCTGTTTCTTCAAACACACATATACTAACCCTCACATACAACAAAATTCCCCAGACCATAATATTGTCTATCATGTACATACATCTTTGTCGCCTGCTGCATCAATTGCTCAACAATTGCAACACTCAAACCACCTACTGTTCCTATTGTATATCTACCCCACATTCGTATTTTGATCATTACATTTTATAACAAAATTTGTTAAACAAAAAACAAAAAGCACCATTTGTAATGGTTGCCTGCATCCACTTCTCTGGTCCTTTGCATCTTCTTTTCCTTGGGCTCTCGTATCATCCCTGCCTAAGAGCTCTCTGCTTCTGCCTCCATGTCCACCCTTGCCCTTGATTTTTTCATCTTCACATGTTGCTCGAGCTATCACTCGGCTGTTGTTTTTCTGATTGTGCTCGTTGAATCACGGGCAATGACTCCATTATTGCCCTCCCAACTATAGACAATACGTCATTGTCTCCCCCGAGCATCCCGATATATACATCTGCATTTTCATTCAATTGTTATATCTTTTTAATGAATGAGATTGCACATCTCATTATATATGCGAGAGGTACCCTTTCATCAAAGGTCACCACTCTTCACATGTTGCCCCATTAATTAAATGTTAATTATATATTAATTAATTATATAATTAATATGTAATCATAATGAATAATTATAATATAATTATATTATCACAATAATAATATAATAATTATAATGTAAGTATATTATCACAATAATAATATAATAATTATATTATCAATATAATTATTATATCACAGTTTTTATATCATCAGAACCTTTATGTTATCTATGTTGGCCTGAAGGAATCCGACCATAGCTACAATAACATCTACGCCCCCTCTTATCTAGGGAGGAATCATTCTCGATATTTGAGATATAGAGTAATGTCCACCATGGCTACTCCTAGAGGGTGGCTCCGTCATGGCTGCTCCCATGAATGGAAATGTAAACAAACACAAGTGCTCATCACGGAATCACTCAACGTGATGTCATCATCTTATCATGACGTTCACCATGGCTACTCCCAGAGGGTGAATCAACACTAGTGTTGAGTCATGGAGTCTCTCACATGACCTCCACCATGGCTACTCCTAGAGGGTGGGTACATCATGGCTACTCTCATGAATGGAAATACAAATGAGCACAAGTGTCCATCACAGAATCACTTAACGTGATGTCGTCATCTCATCATGACGTTCACCATAGCTACTCCTAGAGGGTGAATAAACAAAAGTGCTAAGTCATGGATTCTCTCACATGACATCCACCATGGCTACTCCCAGAGGGTGGAATAAGGGCTTTCACCTCAAACTTCTCTCTCACAGAGAATAAGGCATTAACAAGGGCTTGCACCTCAAACTTCTCTCTCACAGAGAAGAATGCATTAACAAGGGCTTGCACCTCAAACTTCTCTCTCACAGAGAAGAATGCATTAACAAGGGCTTTCACCTCATATTTCCCTCTCACAGAGAAACGTACACTACAAGGGCTTTCACCTCATATTTCCCTCTCACAGAGAAACGTACACTACAAGTTCTTTCACCTCATATTTCCCTCTCACAGAGCAACGTACACCACACAAGCTTTCACCTCATATTTCTCTGTGAGAGAGAAATATACACTACGAGGGCTTTCACCTCATATTTCCCCTTCTTAGAGAAATATACACTACAACAAATCTTTGTGACGATGTGACTCCCTCTGAAGCTCTGAGTACTAACATCAACCTCCCGACCTTCTCGTCCAAGGTTGCCTCTGTAGGTTTGTCAGACTCTCTCTGAATGTTAATTCCTCCCCTTCAGAAGAAATTGATCACAATCTGTATATGTTCTTCCTCTTCGAGAGATGACTCAACTCAGCGCCACTGCAAGCCGTGTCTTCATACATTTCTTTACCCTATGTGACTTCCTTACGAGATGCAACAATCTCTTCCTCCCTAAAATTCTTATGCGATCTCTCATCTTCCTTTTGCTCTAAGGGATGCACATATTCTGCCCCAAAACTTCCATCATGGCACATGCAGCGAGAATGATGGAACAAACTGTAGAAATTTAGTTTTTTTTCACCAGCATCTTCCACAAAATTTTAGATGCCTTGTGCCAAATCCATCATGCATATCCTTTTCAACATTAATGGCTGTCCACGAGACTATATTTCATTGAGGGATGCTCAATCTTGCCTATCACATCTGCATGAAAGTTGTTAAAGCCTTTTCAACATAATCATATCCCATGCTAGTGCAGACATTGCAAACACAATGTAGTTAACAACATTGGACTTCTTCTACAAATCATCTCAAAGCATTGAACCCGAACAGGACTAATGTCAAGTCATCAATGTCTAGCCGAACCATGCAACAATGTTTCTTCAATTCCACCAATGCTTTGCTGTGCCATAAGCAGTGACTTATGACCAAGTATCACAACCAACAATAGGACTTTGAAATTGTAACAAGACCAGGGCCTCAAACTCCTCTGCAATAGGGTATCTTCAATGACCCTAAAAGGTTACAACTTGCAAGGTAAGATACATCTAAGTTTATAATTCTTGTTGATGCCAAGCTTAAATCGAACAACCGGCTACAAACTAAGTTCGAGAGTGCATCGTAAAATTTTTGCAATTTGTAAGACTCAAGGACGTCAACTGAGGGCAATTCTAGTTGATTGTGAGAATGCTAACATTTGTCAGATTCGAGAGGCAACAAAACGTCAACTGATAGAGGTTTTGAAAATTCTTCATGGAATTCAAAATTCTGTTATCTGTTATCTTTTGTTGTTGATTCTCCGGGTGCCCGATCACCAAATGCTGCAACCGATGAAAAATGAGGCCGTCAAGAGAAGATCTCCATTTCTACCTGATCAAAATAATGACGAAAACTTAAGGTCTTGACGTGCACAAAATTGATAGTAATCTCACAACAAACACTACGCTGCTTGATTTACAAATGACTGAGTATCATCCTTGGTTCGATAATATTGTATGGGTGGTGTTTGACTTAATCTTCCACGTTGCTGACTTTAGAATCCTCTGAATGCTATGATTGGTTAATTCACGACATCAACCTTATTGTATCGGCTTAACGTATGATTCACCACAAATAACCAATAAACTTCCACTATTATTGCCGCCCACAGCTAGGGCTCCGCACACGACAATACAAGCTTGGCTCAAATAAACCACCATTTCTCTTAGTTTCTTTATTGCAGCTTACAGCGCTTCACTCTACACACCTTCCGATCACTTCTTATCTTATCAAGCATTGGAAATATATTGCGATATACTAACCAATGATATTTGTTTCTTCAGCCGTTGATTAAGAAATTTGGATATTCCACGCACGTGAAGGGTATGAAACTCACACTCACATCCAAAAGTTAATACCGAACACTTTCCATTTGTATTTGTGAGTTGCCAGGCTTGGATTGACAAGGGAAGTGCCTGTAATAATAGAGTAATCCTGAAATAGCAGATGCGACCATTTTTGTTATGCTTAGACTTCCGTCAATTTCCGTGTCAATATATCTGTGGCTTCCTTGCCCGTCGATTGCAAATGTATCCTCTAGGACAAGACCCCCACTTCTTCCAGTCTATAACAATTAGAACACTCATAAACTATTAGACTCAATGATAGTTGCACATTCTAGAGACTTCAATGTGGGAATTAATGAGGCCAATGCTTAACAACAAGGTAGTATTCACGTCTCTATTTTGAAGCATTAGATTTCACATATGTCAAGTTTAGATTGTCCACAAATCTTTTGCGACTTCTAATAGTTGAATGATGAATCATAGGTACGTTGCATATATCAAAATAGAGCCCGATTTTTCCATGAATCGTCTCCTTCATATTGCCAACAAATATGCTTGTCGGTATGTTGTCACATAGGAGCTTAGACTACTTCTAATTTCGAAGACTATTATCATTGATGTTGTAGAAGAACAAATCACAATGCTTTCATTCAATCCGATAATAGCCGCCTAGTCTCAAAGTTGGATCAATACAATGTTCGTTTCGTATTAGTATTTCCACCACTAATGTACGATATATGTTTGACAACAGAAATAGAATGCTTCAATACTCTTCAGATGTAGTGTTCGCCACCGTTATTAGTCACAATGATTTGATTTATTTATATCTTCAGTAGTTTTCAATAAATAAAACAAAGCATAGCCCGCAACGATATCTATCACAACCATATAATTTAATAGTCTCCAAACAATTATTTGCAGTGACGTCAATTAGTTCCGCTACAGAAGAGCAAGTCACAGGCTTAGATCCAATTTATATGTTGGCCCAGTGCAGACATGATAAGAATTCATCAGATTGCGTCAAGTGCATCACGACCGTAGAGAAGCAAATTTGAATTTGCTCCAATGTCTTCGGGTATGTCAATCTGAGGGACATGCTGTGGACCCAGGTTGCTCTCTACGCTATGCAACATACACTTTCTTTTTAGACAATACTATCACTGATCTTGCACAATATGCCAATAAAGATTCAGATCTGCCTGTGATCACTAGATCATAAACCCGCTCTGATACCATGTTGTTTTTCTTATTGTGCTCGTTGAACCACAGGCAATGACTCCATTATTGCCCTCCCAACCATAGACAATACGCTATTGTCTCCCCCGAGCATCCCGATATATATATATATATCTGCATTTTCATTCAATTGTTATATCTTATTATATTATCACAATAATATAATAATTATATTTGTTAAAGATATTAGATTTATAGCAAAATGGAAATGAATGCAATTTTATTTTAAATGTTTACTAATATATGTCTTTTCTTTTCAGGTATGCAACAAATAAAAGACTATGGAATTTACAAATGATATCTCAAGTATTTATGTACTATAAGAATATGAAATATCACAAGATAAAATGCTGATAGACTTATCTCTGAATTTCTTGCTGATTAGAAGACTTGCATTCAATGTTGTATATGCTTGCCTTCATTCGATTTGTAAGAATGGTATATATACGTGGGAGCCATGTTGATAGATAGACATGTCTCTCTATCAACATGGCTACCACGTATCAACATGTCTCTCTATCGACATGTCTCCCCATATTGTCTCTTGGTCTTGGTAACCAAACAATATGCACCGATTCATAACATGTTCTAATGGGTTTAACAAGAGACGATACACATCGGTTTAATCAAACCGATATTAATCGGTTTTATATATCAAAGCCAAGTTTACTAATATAGTATACCAATTCTAATTCGGTGATATGATAATCAATATCGATCCCTTATTTTAATAGATCGATTAGTATATCATTTCGATCATAATAAATTTGGATTTGATGTTATTCGATCAATGAATATAAATTAATATAATTTTGATCTATTAATAATATGAGAAAATATTAGTTTCAATTTTCTTTAATTATGAATATTTATATATATATATTAATATACATAATAATAATACCAATTATTATTACGTATATTTTTTTTTTTTGATCGGTAAAAGGCCGAAGCCATAGAATATTTTATTATTATTAAAAATAAAGATACAAAAAAAACCCCACTCAGTGCAGGCGCTGGTAGGAAAGAGTGGGGTAGAGAAAACCCCCAGCCTTGCCCGGGACTATAAGTCCTGATACTAATACATAGATTCTGTGGGCATACCCACGACTCGATATTTATCGAGATTTCATTCATACATACATAGTTTGAGTGGGCATACCCACTATTTGGA